>OZ038462.1:42103679-42394538 GCA_964036295.1 Plumapathes pennacea
AGTAGAATTCCTGAATTGGTTAGTTTAACACAAAACTTAGTCATGGTCGAGATAGAGACACATACAAGCCACGAATTACGTATGATGGCAGAGGTTTCCCAGGTATCGATTGTAGTGAATAATTTCTTGATGAAGTGACAAGGTATCGAATCTAAAAGTATAGTTGTGTGTGCATTTTAATGATTAGAATCACCTGTTTCGATAGAATTAAAGATGGAAATCCATGAACGACTGCACCCTACTCCTATTCTATTCCGTGCATGACACTCGTACAGTCCTTTGTCTTCCAATATGACACTGTTGATCTCCAGTGTCGTGTTGTTGACGTCAGCCCTTGGGATTTGAGAAGAACCGTCTTTCTTCCACTGCACTTCCAGTATTGATCCACCGTTGACTACACAGTCCAGCTTTAACTTCTGGCCAACCATTATTGACATATTTCCTTGACTAATCTCTGCATATGGATTGCCTGGAAGCCACAACACAGAAATATGATAAATATACTACTTGTAGCAAAAACAAGTAACTGTGCAGGTCTGAAATATCCGATAAAATTGCATCTAAAAATACGAACAATATAATAGTTTACAAATTCAATTGATCAGCAGGACCACAGCGTCAGAAATCCCGTTGGTGGGGGTAAGAAACACATGCAGAGGGGTCCGAAGTCATTTTTCAAAGTCAAAGAAATGGAAGCGGTTGAAATACCTGAAAATCCCACCAGAGAATTTATAGACACCGCTAATCCAGATCGAGTAAAATTCCCAAAATCTTGCTCCATCGCTTCTCCGTAATGAATCTAACTTGAAAGCTTAGCGCTTAGTTGAGGTCGTCCACTGACTAACTGGACTGACTGACTGAGGGTCCCAAAAGAGCGAGATATCCCTGTTGTCTTTGCTAACAACGAATATGCTGTTTTCTCACTTGTTTAACGGTTTTTTCTTGCTCGAGTTTATTCCCTTCTTTTTTGTAGACGCTCTGGTGTTTCAGCTTCGTGATTCACTTTAATCAACGCCCTAAAATAATTCTCTGAAAATAACAGTGCGTACAACTGCTCAAATCTTGGTTCTGGTTCAAATGATTCCGAATGATTGAATATGTAAATAATTAGCCAAGTGTACACGCCGTGTGGTAGAGTTTACATTATAGTTCAAAATTTGCGTTGTGCGTTCTCGTGCAAGTTTCATCATCGTAGACGCAAACAGAAGTCTTCCAATGAATTAAGGACAACGGCCGCCGTAAAACTCAAAAATGAAATAGCGGTTTAGGATAGCACTGTACCCCTCGCATGGCTTATGTAAAATGCTGCAGAAATTATGCTATGGTTGTAAGATATCAACAGAAAGACCCACCTCCGAGGTGTTCCAGTTCATGACCGGACAGTGAAGCGTCCAGAATATACAGGTCCATGATGGCGCCGAAGAACTGACGTTTCTCTAATCCGTCGAATCCGATTCGATAAGAACGCGATATGGGTCCTTTAAATATAGAACCTGAGTTGAATGAACGGTTCCCCACTTTAGTGGCGTTTACAAAGAGCACAGCTAGTCCTTCGTTTTGATTCCAGGTCACAGCTATGTGAGTCCATTGTTTTACAGGAATTAGTCCAGCTTGAATGTTCCACCATTCCATATTTCCGAAGCCGTGACGTGCGAAATGAAGTTTCCCGCGGTTAATTCCCAAATAGAATCGATAGTGCGGGTCAAGCCAATCTCCGTAGATAAACATTGCAGATTTCTCTTTCAGGAAGGAAGGCTTGACCCAACAAGCGATGGTAAAATTCTTTTTATTTATTTTAATGGCAGGTGCGGTTGCAAACAATCGTGTTTGGCTAAAGTTAAATGCTTTACTTCCTGGGTATCTACCGCCCACAATGGTTATCCCAGTGGCACTGTAGATAAATAAACAGAAACATTAGAAGTGAAGAGATAAGCAATATACATAGGACCACATTTAGCACGGTACTAGCTATTAATTGTAAAATAGTGTAACTAGTTTTTAGGCTTCATGTGACTTAGTGACCTCTTCAAGACATTGATAGTGTAAAACATAGTTTTTCACTGAACCAGCTGTATAACTTCCAGCTCTTCCTCTCAGTAATTGCTGGGAGCCAGTTGTGTAGTATATAGTGTTCAAAGTTGGAAGTTTTGCTGGGCAACGGAGCTTCCATTAGTATTTACATGAAGGGGAAGGTCGCCCGACAACAGGCTGATAAAATGGCAATACGAGGTAGCCATCTGGATCAGTACCTCGCAGGGCTCGGGTTTAAAACTCCCTAAAGACTGGCCTTGCTGAATCTCATATGTCAGGATAGTTACTTTTGGAACGACATACTTTCAAACCAATTCTGAGCGCTGACGTTAAATATTTCTACATTAGCAGCACATAAATTCTGAACATGCCAGAAATTTCAGACATCCGGTTGCGCCATTTTGGAAAAGGCATCAGGTTTCACGCTGACAGCCGCTCAAGAAATAACAAAGAAATGTATGGGATCTGATAATAAATTGCGCTTTTCGCTTAACTGAAGCACGTTCGTAAAAATGTTTGGGCAGCATTCGGAAGAGGAAAGCTTCCTAAACACAACAATACAAAAAATATTTATCTCCAGTAAAATTCGATGTGTCCTTTCTTGAATTTAAAATTTCGGCCGACGTAAGAAGGGATTGATAGCAGAATACGCTCAAAACCGGCTACTGTCACTTTTTAAGCTGCATTTAATACAAGAACCTTGGGTACGACGCAAAATGTTTACCCCGTACCTGATTGTCGAAGGATTGAACATCTCCTGTGAAGCCTCGGTCAGTCCCCTGCAGCAAATTCGATGTGTACTTTTTGCGTTTGAATTTGCAGTTCACAGCCAGCCGTGGCGAATGCCTCGTCCTCAATGCAGCGCATCCCGTGAAATACGCTGACTTCGGATGTTGATATTTTGGGCTAGGAAGCTCCAAATCGCATAAACATTGCATCAAACGAAAGCTAATTTCGACTGGGTCGGTCAGCGGCACATCTCCTAAACGTAGCAGTCTCTTTTTGAACCGGAGAAACCCAACCCTCCCCCCACCCCACTGAGGCAAAATACGAACAATGTTGAATGTATGAATGGCGCATGCTCATACCGCACGCCGCTGGGAAAGACCGGAAGCAACCGTGGACGCAAAATGTCCGGAATTTCTGTTTGAGTTTTTATTCTCCGGCGTTCTTGGTGCAAGATATTAATAGTATCTTGTTAATGGCCAAGTAACATTATGTTGCTAAAGCGGACCTTTGATGCGACGGTAAGGATATTCATAAGAGAGAGCGGTGCTTACTTAACCGTCTTGTCCGACCCGTCCAGAAGATAATGTGCCAGAATATTTGAATCTGTCAAAAAAAGAAAGCAACAATAACAACATTTATTTTGTTTTGATATATGCCATTGTTTAAAAAGAAAGCCTTATATCTCGGACGTACAGAGGGGGGGGGGGGGGGGGGGGGGGGGTGGACTCCGACTCGAGTTTTTAGAATACTTTATCGCGGCGTTTTTTTGGCTACGGAACGGAACTAGATAGCTTAGTATGCAACCATACATTAAAAACAGCGCAAGACCTACAAAAGCTATTTAGGAACAGGTATAATATTGACTGTTTTTGATACAGAAGATAGACCTTAAAGTTTATTATTTGTTTATTATATACATACTGAGACATACTCACGAAAAAGCCATATCGTAAAATTTCGTACGCAAATGAGTTCTAGCCAATGAGAGGCCGCGAACGACGCTTTTCACACGTGAAAAAAATCGTTCGTCCAATCACAAGCTGCGAACGACGATTTTTCACTACTTTTAAAGGGTTTCCCGGTCCCATCATAAATGTCTCAGTATGTATATAATAAACAGAAAACATCATGGAAAGTGCTTTGTACAGTTTTTATTCACTCGTTGTTTCGTATCATAAAACTCACTCGCTCGCAAAGCCTCGCTCGTTTGTTTTATGATACTTCACAACTCGTGAATAAAAACCGTACGCGCGCACTTTCCATGAAGTAATCTCTATTTACTCCACTATTTGCAAGTGAGAATAACGGTAAGCGATATCATCCACCGTAACAGTCTTACCGTTGCATTCCCCATGAATAGGAGAGATCTGACAGAGAAAAAATAGTAAGCGTTACACAAAAGTAAGAAACTACACAAGTGAAAACCCGTAAATGACTTCCCTGGGCTTACTCAACTAGTAACTTGACTGCAAACTGGGTTTTAATATTTATTTATTTAATTCATTTCTTGTTAATTATAGACATTATCGGAAGGATTTTTGGCTCTAAAATTTAGGAAGCTATTCTAATTCCCATATCGTAGAAGGCACAAACCACCCCACTCCTGGAAAATGCGATCGCCGAAGCATTGTCAGCTGGTCTTGATCTACCCGTCAAGTCGCTAAATACGACATACATGGGTCCGTATCGATACAAACAACTGTAATTTGGTACCAATCCAACGGCAGAGGTATCTAAACACGATTTCCAGTCCGTTATAGAAGCGGTCAACATATCAGCAACGGCATCGAAGTCCTCGGTGTAGAGCAATGTTTGAAGGTTTGAAATCACAAGTGCAAGGACAGTGAACACCCGTTGACTTTGTTTATCAGTATACATGTATTGTTCGGTTGCTGTGGGAAAAAGAAATGTTTTATAGTATTCGGTATTGTTGCTTAGTGACGTATTTTAAGCATAACACTTGATAACGCGGGCTACGCTACGTTCAGAGCCTTCAGTAATACACTGTAGATTTCACAAAAGCATGGCATTTAAACATCAATTTGTGAAAAATTAATTCACCCAATTTTGAAAAATTTATCAACAAAAAGGATTATGATTTACATTTCCATGTAGTGGTCCTCCATTGCTTCTATCATATCCTACTACTAATACTTACCTGGTAAATAAAGAAAATAACCAGAACTTTTACGAGCAATTGTAATTGCATGACTTTTAAACTTCTTTGTGTGATTGGACTGTTAACCAAAGTTTCGTGCTCAAAGCCATTCGTTCTCCAGGTGGAGCAGTGCCGGTCAGCAACACAACTTGTGTAAAAGCAAGTTATACTTCTTTCTTGTCGATCAGAATGCTTCCCTCGTCAAATGCTTCTACGAACCATTTAAGATTCTGCAACAAATCAAGACTGTAGCGTTAGACGGTAAAAAGGTGGTACATACACTCCTTTTTGTCACTGAGGTAACATATAACTGACCCGCTATACCCACAGTGACTTATAAAAACATATAAAATAACCTGTTGCATAATCACTTTAGACAATTATGCACAGAAAGTTTCCAAAACAGTTCTCACTTTACTTTACACACTTTATTTTATTATATTTCTTAAATTAATACATAACTTGGACTGACCCACAGGTAGCATAGCTAATCGAGGCGGGTCAGTCTCTAAATTTGCATAAATTATTTATTACAGAATGTACTTTACTTACATTACATACACTAGATTACATGTTTTACATTATTTTCATTTGATCATGCAATTTACAGCGTTCGTACAAATTGACGCAAAAAAGGAAGGAAAACTAGCGAAGATTTTGGAGAAACTGAAATACATGCATAAACAAATAGAAAACAGAAAGATATAGAAAGATATATATATATATATACGTATATACAGAAACAATATATAAGTAGATGAATAGAATAACAATAATAGACTCTAGCAGAGAGGGACTAATATCTATCTATTTCTTGTGTTTTTTGACGTTTGAAATTATCGTGGGTGATTCAATTTTAAAGATGTCAAACAACTTTTCTTTTAGTTCGTATTTGAATGCCTTTTTTTCATAGTTCTTTTAGGTAATTGGGTATCTCATTCCAAATCTTGGCGCCAACTCGCGAAAAAGCATCTTTTTGAACGTCAAGTCTCGATCTTTTTATATAAAAATTTTCAGATGTTGATGATCATGTGTTATAAGAATGAATTCTTGATGTTCTGGAAAACAAATTTAAAATGTTTTTTGGTGCAACATTATTACTAACATCGTGCATTAAGTTGCAAACAGATTCGTAATATAAAAAGTTTAGTGGTAAAGTTTGGCATTGACAAATAAAGGTATTGCATGTTCTTTTCTATCAACAAAATAAATTAAGCGCAGTGCGCGTTTCTGAAGAATAGTGATTTTGTCAAGATAGGTCTTGGGAACATTTCCCCAGACAGCAAGTCCATAGGTTAGATAAGGTACAATTAATGATTGATAAATATTTATAAGTATGCGACAAGGGACAAGGTGCCTCAACTTAGCAATCAAACCAACTGTTTTACTAATTTTAGTAATGATGGAGTTAATATGGTTTTTCCAAGATAAGTTTCATCAATTAGTACTCCAAGATATTTGATACAGTCTTTACATTCAAAATCGACATACCTTTTATTTTCGTTATCAAATATACTGAGTCGGGGATGATAGTTAAGTTTCTTTTGAAAGGGACGGAAAATTACAGAGTTCGATTTCTTTATGTTTGGAGTTAGCTTGTTTGAAGTTAGCCAGCTATATAAATGTTGTAATTCAGCATTTACTGTTAACTCTAGTGACTTAAGGTTTTTATCAGCGTAAAAGATGTTTAGTGTCATCTGCAAAAAGGTAAAATCTTAATTCATCTGAACAGTGATGGATGTCATTTATGTAAAGTTAAAAGAGAAGCGGGCCTAAAACTCACCCCTGAGGAACACCATAGTTAGTTTCGAGTTTGGTTGATATATGCGAGCCAATCTGTGTTGTCTGTGTACGATTTGTTAGGTAGGATGAAAACCATTTATTGATAAATCCTCGAAAGCCATATAGTAGTTAAATTTGTCGAGTAGTATTTTGTGATCTACAGTGTCGAAAGCTTTTTTTAATCAATAAACACTCCGCATGAAAAAGGACGATTATCCATATTGGTCTGTATAGTTTCAACAATATCCAGAATTGCATGTTGGGTAAAATGTGTTTTGCGGAAGCCGTACTGGGAGGAATATAATATGTCATGTTTTTCTATGAAGTCTTTCATTCTATTGTACATCATTTTTTCGAAAATTCTGTTAAAGTTTGATAATAAAGATATTGGTCTGTAGTTATAGTTGCTTCAGTCTCGTCGTCTGTTTTAAATATTGCTATAATTTTGGACAGGTACGCCCCTAATTTAATAGAAGTGTTAAATATTTCTGAGAGAACAGGAGATATGATGTTACATGGATATTTGAGGAGTTGTGTAGGGCAGGAATGTGAACCATGAGATTTATTATTTGGTATAGATAAAATTTCAAGTTTAACTTCATTAGGTACGGTGATAGGTTTGAAGAGAAATGAAGAATTGGGTGATTTAGATTTTCTAAGATAATCCATGTGGTGATGATGTGCTGGTGATAGTTTACTTGCCAACTTGTTTCCTACAGATACAAAATGGTCATTTAAGATATTAGGTATGCGTGATGGCTTTTTGGTAACTTTGTTATTGTAACGTTTTAAGGCCGGGCCCTTAGGCCTGGCTGAGCCTAAAGGCCCGACAGTAGCCGAGCTAATACAACGGACCAACGACGCACACGTGAACCGGGACAAGAAGAGATTTATTTTAACAATTCATCTGACTTTATATAGTTTCGGTTAATAATTAGCAGTATCCGTTTCAAGATCATGGGTTCGTTTGCGTAATGGAAGATTACGCAATTATCTCAATATGGCACACGTTACATTATTATTATTTGGGTCCTTTAGCGCTGTTATTAATTTAGAATTTAGTTTACGACGGTTTAATAATTCATTCATTCCTTACCTTTATTTTATTGTTGTTTAGGTTATTATTAAAATACTCATAAAAATATTGCTTTTTGCTCAGGCGCGTAAGGCTGCAAATTTTGTTTCTATAATGATTTGTATCTAATTTCCTCCCCAGATTTGCATAATTTATTTTTTACTTTTACTGCAGTCCTTAGCCCTTTGGTTATCCTCGGCTTGGGGAGTTGCTTCATTTTGCGATGTGAAAGACGTTTTAGTGGTGTATGTTTGTTAACTATTTTATTGGATTTGTTATAAAAGGATGAGAACAATTTATCTATATCATTTCCTCTTGTCGAAAGGATATCATTCTAGTCGACTCTAGAGAGTTCGCTGTTAAAACGATCTGCGGAAAACTGCGAGAAATCACGTTTCTTGATTATGTTCAGTGTGGTTTTATCTCTTGCTGTTGACATTATACAGAATTCCCACTAACAAGAACTTGATCTGGGTTATTAACGAGAATGTTATCAATTAAAGTGGCCGAAGTTCTGTGAACGCGAGTTGGCTTGTCAATAGTTGGAATGAGATAACAGCTCTGTAAAGACAATAAAAAATCGTGGCTGTAATGATAGGCCTGGCATTTTAACAAATCTAAATTGAAATTACCCATGATATATACGGCCCTTTCATTCGAGGTTAATTTTTCGATTGTGCCTTCAAAGCAGTCGGTAAACGATCCGGCGCATTGTGTTGTCGATATATAATAATAGTTCTCCATTTCACCTGCATCAGAGTTAACAAATGAATGCAGATAGAGAAATATTACAACATTTTAATATACTATGGGGTTTTACCAGGAGACATTTTCTTTTATCATGCCGGAAGGCATTTAATGTGTGTGCTATAGACTGGAGACTAGAGATGTGGGTGCTATATGACTGTGAAAATGTTCAACTCTGATAAAATTCAACACCAGAGTAAAAATGTTTCTTGCACCGGGTGGACTGTGTCTCTGACACAATCCATTCTTGCTATTTCGAGCAATTTTTTTTATCGAATACTCTCGTAGAAGTTTCGATTTTTTTCGAGTGAAAATGAAATTTAACAAACGGCAGCGGAACCTTGTTACGAGCACCAGTTCCTCCCTCATAGTTAAAAAAGAAAGAATATAAAAAAAGAAATTATTCATGACGAAATAAATGCAACATAACATAGAGTCATTTACCCGTGAGTCCGCCTTAAGGGGCTCAGAAACTGATAAGAAATATTATTTAGGATTGTATAAGCGCCTTTACATGTTTTACACGGTTATTCCATCGTATAAGAAATGAAGTCTTGATGATAAATTGTAAGAAACGTTTCAAAAGACCTGTAATAATAATATTGTATTTAACTTATATTGCGCAAATTTCATAAAAAAATTTTTAAATCTCTCGCGATTGTCGCAGGATTATTAAGTCAGCTTGCATTTTTGCTCGTTGGGGCAACGCCCCGACGAGCTTAGGATTGGAGACCGTGTCTTTATCTTCGTCATATTTTTCTGGGTTACGAATCAGCACACGGTGATTGGTTCACATTGCCACGTGATATGTGATGACGTAAGGTGACTTCGCGAACAACTTGAGATGTAGTCGATTGAATCGTACGTTAATGGTTGTGTATAAAGTTATCTGTATGCCATCCAAACTCAACACCTTTTGGCTCTGTGGAACAGGCACGGATAAACTAGGTTTTAGGGAACGATTTTGGCTTGCGTTTTCAAGTTCACCGTCATAGCCGTAAACAAATGTTTGATGATTCGATTATATTTAATGGCTACCAGTACAGAATTGCAAATAACTCTGTCGCCGCTAATTATTTAGTCCCCACGAACTTTGGGCACACAAAGCTTTCCTTCAAATTTATGATGTCGAAGTTCCATGTCTTTCAAAGTGAAATACGTACGTGCAACGAATACCTTGACCGCAAAGGCGGTAAACAAATGAATCAGGAATCGGATTTCATATCATTGTTTAGTTTTAGTTTTATAGATTGTGGCACTCGGAAGCCGTAGAAAAGAAGCAGCCGGGTGGATCACTGTGCGTATTTCTTGGCCAGGCGATGTACAACACATCTATTCGGACAAAGGTTGACTTTCATAATTTTGTTTGAAATCTGTATATGGAGGTATTGCGACTTGCGTGATGAACGTGACCAGCCGGTCAGGGTTTTAACTGGCACAAGTGCGACAAATATGGCCTACCAATCGTATAATCAAACTTTAGGGAATCCGAATCAGAACTTTCGAAAGGCTATAGGCAACGAGGCGAGCTTAGCGGCGACATTGCTTAGATATACAGTTTACACTAACATTGGCCCGACATCAAAGCACTGCTATTCATCTCATTGATCAGGGCAAAGGTTACGCCGGAAGATGATATCGTTTACTGTTGCTAACATCTGCCTGCTTTTACTGTGATTAGAGCTCCGGATGAGTGCAGCTACAGCTGTGGCAGTGTTAATCACAGGTTTTGTTGAGGCTCTGTTAAACTTGGCGGCAGCTCAAAGCAGAATTGGACAAACATTCAGCCGTCCACCGTCATGGTGAGGCACGTACTGACTTAACAACCGCGCCAAAAAGCTAACACACCGAGTGTGTGAGTAAGTGAGTGAGTGAGCGACAGATTGTAGACACCAATGACTCCCAGATATGCTACGCATATCCGTGAGTCAAAAACGAAAACAAACAAAACTCCGTTTTTAAGCTCGCCGCAGCCGCGAGCAAATACACCGAAATAGTCCTGAACATTGAGTTTGTTAGTCACAAATGACTTTCAATTTATATTTGTTACAGAGCGCGAATACTCGAAAGCCTCATAGAAGAAACGCATTCAGTAAAAAAGACATAAGTATTGAAGCGAAGGCTAGCTTATCGTGGCCTCGGATTACAAATAAATCTTCAAAGTCAAGCTGTCAAAATCGACTGTGCATGAAAAGATAAGTCACGCATTACTCTTTTCTTGCTGGCTAACTTTTCACTCCAAAGATCAAAATGCAGAGTCGCTCAACCTTTAAGAAGCAAGTGTATGAGTGTTGTAATGACAATTTATACCAATAGGTTTCATATGAGCAAGGTGTGAAAAGTCAAGTTATCTATACTGTGTGATATTTTTCTGGTGAGAAACTGAAAGTCTCTTTTGGGAGTTTCGCTCTTGTCCCTACTTTCCATTTTAGTTTCCTCTGGTCTCGACCCCACCCAACGAGCTAACTGGCAAATCCAGTCTTGTTAGTAGTAAAGGCCCGATCAAACGGAGATGATAGTCGATGATAGTTCAAACTATCACGCGCGTTTGAACACGAACTATCATGAACTATCATGCATTGTCATGGACTATCATCAACTATCATTCGATTTGAACATGTTCAAATTTTCCATGATAGTCGATGATAGTTTTCCTCGTTTGATCACGCGCATGAGTGTCCATGTTTTTCGGTCAGTTGTTTTCCCCCTGAATGAATACTCAGGCTCAAGCTTTCGCAGCATTAAAAAATGGCAAGCAATAAAAAGCAATGAAAACAAGGCCGTATCGAGTGAAGAAGAGAGTAAAATTAAACAAAACAAAACAGATAGCGGGTCTTCTGTTCATATAAACAGCCATTTTTGTCATTTTTTCGCTGAGCCGTTGTTGACGTTTTCACGAGCTGGAGCTCGCGCGAGAGATTGCGTTATTTCCAGTCGACTATCATGCGCTCTCTCGTGAGCGTTTGATCGCCTAGGTGATAGTTTCGGGATCGCAATTATCATCAGCTATCATTCACCGTTTGATCAGGCCTTCTTATTAAACAGCAAAGTAATTTAGCAAAATATAACAGCAAATCCCATCGCGACGATATATTCAAGACTGAAACAAAACCAGCTTACCTCGACCACAAATGTGATTGCGACCATTTTAAATACTCGTTACAAAAAATATCAAACTATTTTATATTCGCACAAGGATTGTTTTTTAACTACCATAACTTACATTTCTCATAGGGTATTCGTGTAAATTTCATCTTTCATCATTGATAACAATAACAGAAAATTACGAGACATCATGTGCGAATATAATCGTGAATTTAGCAAAAGAATTGAGAGAACCGAAAACGCAAATAAATTTTACCTGCAAAACATACGATTTATCGACCATCGTATTTTCGCCATCATGCTTTAAAAATGTGAACGACAACTAAGCAAGCTGCTTCGCGTCCTATCGGATGAATAGAACATTATTAAAAAGCAGCTCTAATCTGCTAACGTCTTATAAATTATTACATAACAGTACAAACAAAAACACCTTGTTTTCAACCGAAAAATAAGCCCCAATAGAGCCATAAAGTCCTTTCAACAGTTGGAATATATTTTAGCAAATACTGCTGCGCTTTTTAATTTCGTCTTAATTTCGTCCTGCTCACTTACAGGCATTTAGGAAAATAAATAATCTTATTCATTGCTGGTTTAAAATTTTGGGCAGATAGTACTGTGTGATAAAAGCTGGGATGAAAATGAAATTTAAAAAACGGCGGAAACAGTAAGCACACAAACATTATGCGGACCACTTTTCTTTCTAGGGCACATTTTGCCGAAAGACATGTGCGAGCACCATTGCGCTATCGAACCCCAAAACTCCCAGAGAATATGGAAATTATTCATGACCGAAGAAATGCAATATATCATGCGTTTACGCGTCGTTGAAATGTCGAGTTCATGGAAGCTTGCTTTAAATATTGAGCACAAGTTAGTCTTAAAATTCGACTAGAGTTTGCGAAGTCGCCCTACACTCGCAAGTAATGCGTATTGGTTCTTATTCAAATGATTTTACAAAGAAGGCTCGGGAAAAAAACCTGCTCTTTCTTAATTGTGTATAAATTGTGCTATCTTTACCATTAGGAAATGTTAAAAAAATTCCCAATTTTTTTATTTGCTTGAAATTAATACCAAAACACTGCTGACACAAACACAGTATAAAATATTTCCAAAACTACAGGTAGTACATAAACCAATAACAAAAATTGTGAATTTAAGCGAAAGAATACAAAGAAAGAGCAAACAAAGTTTACCTGCAATAACCAACACGACTTTCGTACAGTCAGTTTACGACACCGCGCGCTTCGGGTGTAAGCGACAGCTAAACAAGCTCAGTGCCCTGCATCCTGTGGGGCCGATTGAAAGAGAACGTAATTAAAAGACAGCTCAATATGCCACCGTTTATCGAATATTTTAATATTTAAAAATATAATAATACAAAAATAAGATATCCTGTTTTCATCAGGAAAACAACGCAACGGTTTCTTTTCTGCTTCCCCTTTTTAAGATGAAAAACTAGTAAGAAGATCCTCACTGATGTAACTGAGTATTAACCATCTCGTCAAACCCATGATATTTAGTAACATTGCTTTGCTAGCATATCGACATATCGGCATATGCTCACTTATTGACATATGATTGGTAAACACATTTTCTTATAACCAGCAATTTCAGGGTACACAACATTGTGCAATACGGAACCATGCAATTCCTGAAGTTTTATCTAAAGCCTGCGTCTTAGGAGGATCGTACTATCGAACTCCAGAACTCTCAAAATGCTATTAGAGAGTTGTTTACGTTCAAAGGTAAAGCGGTCAAATAAGCTGTGCACTGAGTTCAGTTGAAAAGCTTTGCAATTTTATTTCTGACATAATATTGGCAAAGATCTGCGGACACATCGTAAAACTAGTTTTATGTAAAGTTTTTAGAACATCCTGATAAATTCTGATATCTAGAAAAATACAATATGGAAGCCATATTTTCTTGTATCGCCACATTTAGATGTTCACACAAAATTCCATCAAGAAACCCTATAAAATAGACGCCACAGACTTTGACGGGTTGTCAATTGTTTAGTAGCAGCTAGCAAATAGTTGTGTTGTGTTTTTATTGAACTCATTCCAGATCTGGTCACTGAACAAATGATTCGCCAGTCGTCGAGAAAATTTCATCCCTCTGTTCTGCATGTCCGATTTTTAGTGTAATTAATTCATTTCATTTGCAGAAGGCAACGTATATTTACGAATACTTAACAAACTTAAATGTCCTTATTACTGTTTGATTAAATAGCTTACCAGCTGCTCGGTGCCACAGAAGACTGAAATCTCCTTTCATTTAAATATTGCAACCTGCTGTTAAAGCAAGGAGTTCCAAGCTTTTTGCTTCATTCTGCGTATTAGTCATAGTTTCATAAGCTTCACTCGTGCGACCAGATGGCCGGATCAGTGGTAATCTATAAGTAAGAACTGGTTGGAGCTTCAATTTTAAAAGGATTTCTAGCTGCAGGAACTAATCCAAGTGTTGTATTTTCTTGCATTTGTGTGAATGAACGAATAACTTTGTTAAAAAGTCCTGCATTGCTACTAATGATCTTGTGAAAAACTGGGTTAATGTACTGTCCGTAAATGCATCTTTGTACGACCTAAGCGGCGTAGAGTGGATTAAGAAAAGCATTAAAATTAAATAACGACTACAACATACGCTGTCCGTATTTTGTCAAACGGAAACTCTACGTTCAGACCAACATGTTTCTTTACCGAATCCCAGCAGCAACCAACACTAAACTTCTTTATTATTTGCAATATATCTCTACACACTGACGAGGGGGACGACTATTCTTTGCTCATAGTTAATAGGATGATGATTTGCTTTAAACTATGGGGCAGACCTCTAATTTCAATAACAGAAAGAGAAGCGATTAATTAGAACGAGGAGACTATGAATATATTATAGGAAACATCTAGTTTCATCATTTTGTGATTATATAGCTTTATTTCATTAACTTTATTTTACTGATAACATTGAGATTTTTGGATATTCTTGAAGTGCAGAATGCGCAGTCCGTTCCAAGATCTGTAGCCGACTGTGGACCGAATAAAAAGTAGAAAACCTACAGGGCCCAGAAAACTGCCCCCGTTTAAATCCGGAAGAACTTTGCGCATTTTTGTCAATAATTTATCTAATAATACAATGTAAGTTAAAATTACATCTTAATATGACCATGAATAGCAAACTGAAGCCCTAAATATATTTTTTAATGTTCTGTATTTCACTACGGTACTGAATAAATCTCTCAAAAAATAATTAATCAGTAAGATTGGTGATTTGACCTCCTATTTTATTCATTGCTCGCGGGCGTGGCCCGACGAGCTTAAGAATGCAGGCTTGATGTTTTTTTCTTTTTCTTTTTTTTCTTGGTTACGAATCTGCACACGGTGATTGGTTCAGATTATCACGTGATATGCAATGACGTAATTGACTTCGTTAAATAACTCGAGTATGGACAGTGAATTGCTCCTTATTTGTGTGTAAAAGTTAACTGCATTTAATCCAAACTCAACACCGTTTGGCTTTGTGGAACACGCACGGATAAACTGGATGTTAGGGAACGATTTTAGTTCACCGCGCAAGCTTTGAGAACAGCCGTGGACAAATGTTTGATGGATACTGCTGTGGGATTGCAAATATCTCTGTCGCCGCTTGGGTTTGCTGACAAATCCGGAAAAGGAGGAATTATTTAGCTCCGACGAAACTTTTTGTGGCAACACGAAATACTTCTGGGAAGATAACAGGCCGAAATTAAAACGGAAACCAAAGCTACGATGAGCTTTAGCCGTAAAACAATGGCGATTTATGCTTTTCACTGTACGTGACATCTGTTGCCTCATAAAATGCTTCTGCTTATCGCACTTGGCCTGTTGAAATGCTTTTTCCATTCGATCATGTAGCCTTTGTTTCGCAATGGTCACTGTATACTAGAAATGAACAAGGCTGGAGTTGCCAGTGAGCTTGTGGCGTGGGTTGTGTCGAGACCAGAAGAAACTAAAATGGAAGGGACAAGAGCGAGACTCCCAAAAAAAGAATTGCAGTTTCTCACCAGAAAAATGTCAAACAGTATAGAAAATTTGACTTTTGACACCTTGCTCAAATGAAACTACTATAAATTGTCATTACAACACCACACTTGCTTCTTAAAGGTTGAGCGACCATGCATTTTGAGCTAAGGAGTGAAAGGTCAACCAGCCAGAAAAGAGTAATATCTTTATATTATCTTTTTATTTCGTTATCTTTTTATGCACAGTCGATTCTTCGAACCGGCTTTTTTTTTTTAAATCAGAGGCCACGATAATCTAGCATTCGCTTCAGTACATTTTTACTGAATGCGTTTCTTCTATGAGGCTTTCGAGTATTCCCGCTCCGTAACAAATATAAAATTGAAAGCGAGAAATGTAACACTAGACTTGTTTACAATATTATTGCGGTTTTTTTCACAGCGTGTTCAGTCAATTCGCAACTAATAAACTCAATGCTTTGAACTATTTCGGTGTATTTTTGCTCGCGGGGGCCTGGGGCCCAACGCGAACTTAGGACTACAATTTCTTTTTTTTATTTTTTTTGGCGGTCGAGAATCAGCACACGGTGATTGGTTCAGATTTATCACGTGATATGCAATGACGTAATTTACTTCGTTAAACAACTCGAGTGTGGCCATGAATTGCTCGGTACTTGTGTGTAAAAGTTAACTGCATTTAATCCAAACTCAACACGGTTTGGGTTTATGCCGAACACGCACTGATAAACTGGATGTTAGGGAACGATTTTGGCTTGCGTTCTTTAGTTCACCGCGGAAGCTTTGAGAATAGCCGAAAACAGATGTTTGATGGATACCGCTGGGGGATTGCAAATATCTCTGTCGCCGCTAAATATTTAGTCCCGACGAAACTTTCTGTGACGACACGAAATACTTCTGGGAAGAAAACAGGCCGAAAACGGAAACCAAAGCTACGATGAGCTTTAGCCGCAAAACAATGTACTCTGTACATGACATCTGTTGCCTCATAAAATTCTTCTGCTTGTCGCACATTGCCTGTTGAAATGTTTCTTTCGTTCGATCATGTAAGCCTTTGTTTCGCAATGGTCATTGTATACCAGAAATGAAATATACACCGAAATAGTCCTGAGTATTAAGTTTGCAGTCACAAATGGACTGAACACACTGTGATCGTGGCCTCTGATTAGAAATAAGAGTCGAAGTCGATTGTGCATAAGAAGAGATGTCAGAATTTTGCCCCGAAATTTTTACCGGTTCGGAGAGAGGTAAGATAACGCGCAAGTATAACATATTTAGCCAGTTTTTAAGTTCAATCGTTGCCGAAGACCGCCGTTCGGCGAACGACCAAAATCCCCATACATTTCTTTATAATTGCCAAAGGTCATGTTCTTTCGTAATAACAAAGGTATCACATATCATTGTGTGACAGACAGACAGAGCCCCGGAGCCTGGGCTGCCCTGTGTGTATACTAGAAATGAAAAATACACCAAAATAGTCCTGAGCATTGAGTTTGCAGTCACAAATGGACTGAATACGTTGTGAACAAAACCGCAATAAAATTGTAAACAAGTCTCGTGTTGGGCTCGTGTTACATTCCTCGCTTTCAATTTTATATTTGTTACAAAGCACAAATACTCGAAATCCAGATAGAAGTGAAACGCATTCAGTTAAAAAAACAAGACACACTAGTATTGAAGCGAATGCTGGATTAATCGTGGCCTCTGATTAGAATTAAGTGTTCGAAGTCAAACTGTCAAAATTGATTCATAAAAAGACAAGTCACGCATTACTCAGATTTACTCGGTGGGTAACCGTTTCGCTTCTAAGCTCAAAATACAGAGTCGCTCAACCTTTAAGAACCAAGTGTATGAGTGTTGAAATGATAAATTTATAGTTTAATCAGGTTTCATTTAAGCAAGGTGTCAAAAGCCAAGTTCTCTATACTGTGTGATATATTTCTGGTGAGAAACTGGAAGTCTCCCGGAAGTTCCGCTCTTGTCCTTGCTTTCCATTTTAGTTTATTCTGCTCTCGACCAAACTAACGCCGCGAGCTCACTGGCAACGCCAATCTAGTTCATTTCTAGTATACAATTACTACTGTAAAACAAAGGCTACATGATTGAATGGAAGAAATATTTCAACAGGCACTGTAAGATAAGCCGAAGCATTTTGACAACTGTCACGCTCGCGCGCAGCAAAACATGTAATATATTTACAGAGCAGCGTTTTGTCGAGTCTTAAACGGCGAGAATGGATATTTTTCGTCGCAAAACGATTATATTTTCGGCGAAAACAACTTTACAAAACAGCTACAGTATGTACGAGGCAACAGATGTCCGTTTTGGTGTCCGTTTTTGGCCTGGTATCTTCCCAGAGGTACTTCGTGTCGCCACAGAAAGTTCGTCGGGGCTAAATAATTAGCGGCGACAGAGTTATTTGCAATCCCGTAGCGATGTTTACATTGTCCATTAAATATAATCGAATCCATCAAACATTTGTTTACAGTTATGACGATGAACTTATGAACGCCAGCCAAAAATCGTTCCCTGAAATCCAGTTTACCCATGCATGTTCCACAGAGCCAAACGGTGTTGAGTTTGTATGGGATATAGCTAACTTTACACGCAATATTGTATCAACGTACAATTCAATCACGGCACCCACATCTCAAGTTGTTCGCGAAATCACCTTACGTCATCGCATATCACGTGATAATATGAACCAATCACCGTCACTCAACCTTTAAGAAACAAGTGTATGAGTGTTGTAATAATAATCTATAGTTTAATCAGGTTTCATTTGAGGAAGATGTCAAAAGCCAAGTTCTCTATACTGTGTGGTATTTTTCTGGAGAGAAACTGGAAGTCTCTCTTGGAAGTTCCGCTCTTGTCCCTACTGTTATAGCAGAAAATTGAAATATCTTCCCGTAGTTTTGGAAGCGAATAAATTAGTGAATTGGAGTTCTTTTGTTGACAATTGGAAGAGTTAGAATAGATGTTTAATCAAGTTTTACGTTGTTGTTTACTGTGATTAACACTGAGGCCTTCCTCAGGAAATCTAAGTGATCTTGTTATTAATTGAAGATCCTGTTTTAGGAAATGAGCAATAGCAAGTACGCACACTGTCGTAGGCGTGCCAGCACCTTCTCTTCCTTCAGATCTTAACTACAGCCAATCGTATCCGTTGGAATGTGTTGGTGTGATTTTAGAATAAGTGTAGTAAGCAAATAGAGGAGCCACTCGAGTGTTAACGACATCCTAGCGGAAAAGGCCATTCGGAAATATGAGTTCTGAATGTGACTTTGAACTTGGTCCTAGCGAAAATCCATTTCCTATCCTTTGTGTTCTAATTCGGCCAGTGTGAACACTATTAGGAAATCACTGGGACGACGTAACACTTGTGGTGCATAAAAGCTGTCGGCTAAGAAACTAGAGAAAGGAGATAGTGAGACTTGTTCTTGAAAACGGAACATCGACGCTAAAGTGCATTAAAAGTGAGCTTCAACTCTAAAGTCTGTTATAGCCCCGTAACACTACTTCCATTTTAGTATATTCTGGTCTAGACGCAACTCACGCCGCGAGCTCACTGGCAACGCCAGTCTAGTTTTTTTTATGTTCAAAACAAGCACAGGACTGCTGCTGAAAAGCAATGCTTTGTTCTCTGACTGATACGCATATGATGAGCAATAAGGGTAAGGTGACCGACCCGTGGTTTTCTAAAAGAATAGATTCAAACCGATTTACGGAAACTTGTCAGATTTGTAACAAAAGGCACACGATGGTTGGTTGCCGCTGGCTGGCGCTGAACGCTACCCAATCAAGTTGCTGTATTTTGTCTTAACCTTAAATAAACTTCCATCTGATCATTATCACTTGTATCGGCTGGACCTACAGCTGTGCTCGTTCACTACCGAATCAAATGTTACGTAATATGTCAGCGCTGTGTCCCAGTGACAACGAAAGTATCAAAGGACAGCTGTAGCACTTCATATTCCCATGCAACACTAGTTTTTACAAAGGTTTATTACCTTTTTTCGTCGCACCTTTTTACGGCAAGATTTTTACTTCGTTTATATGGTACATGATTACCAAGACAACAAATTTTGGAATTTCTAAATTTTAATTTGATCCAAACAGCTGTAATAGAAGCGTGAGCATAACACAAATACAAGAGATGATGATATCATCCTCTCTCTTGACAAATACTAAAGGAAGTAACGTTATTACTGTAAATCCTTTTTGATTTCCAATTGGCTTCCTAAAGCATGTTTGTTATCCAATATGCAATCCTAAGAATTCCTCAGCCAGCTCAAACAAATGTTTTTAAAGCTGCACTTCATGACATACTTAATAGATTATTGTTATCTGCAGGGTAAGAAATAGTTTTCTCTTACGCCATTGGCATCTACATCTATAAAGTTATTACATTTCTTTGGGATATATTCAAAACAGGATAGGCTATATTGAAAACCGAATCAAGATAACTATATTTGTCTTTTTCTTGATCTTTTTTTGCTACTGAAACGTCTCGCAATTGGTCACCCCATCGTGTGTGGCATAAGTTATTCACTGTATATCCCAAACTGCAATCTGATGCTGATATTTAATTTGTCATCTTCGTGGAATTTCGGAAACACTCCCATCCTAATTATTTTTCTCCCTTACCTCATAAACATGCAACAAAATTCCGAACGACTGCAGACCTCCAATGCAAGATGAATTGAACTGGGGCATTTCAGGCAATAATGACCGTGCAGTTAAAAAGGCACTTTAGGTCATGTTATCCTAATATACCTTGAATGACATACAAGAGTACTTTGCAGATCGATATGTTAATTATCTCAAACCTGGAATATAGTGGTTAGATGACAAACCTTACACCTGTCCAAGGTCCCCGTCAAAGTCTGTATGTGTATTGCGCTGCGTTTTGTTGTCAATACCGTTGCAAAAGAACTAACTTTACACCTTTGCCAGCCATGCGCAATATACTTATCATTCTTGTTCTACACTTCGTTAATTACCATGGTGTCTCTTTGCCTGAAGTGATGTCTTGTAGCACGTTGAACAGCTGCAGAGAGATCCTCTTTCTTCTTATTGTACGGATGCTCTGGGGGTCCCACTTCAATTCTTGTCTTTATGTTGTGGGACCTTACAGGTTCGACATCCTTTAGGAAGCACACAAGGTGATCCAGACCCTCGGGAAGCTGATGAATTATCTTCCCTGACAATAATCCAGGGACATCCGATGGACCTCCATTGTATGAAAAATATGCTGGGACAAATTTGAGTAAATCACATGAGGCACCAAGGTGTGCGTGAATAATGTTGCGGATAAAGTTGTGGATGATGTCGTTGAGCTGCATCGTGATGTATCCTACTGATGCTGGAAAGAAACAGTGAGTTGGTAAATGATTAAGTAAGTCAATAATATTTTGATCACAGTGTAAGAAAGGAAAATTATTAATAGAGGCATTAGGTACATACATAGCCTAATTCTAGAAATCATGTCAGGTTTGACTAAATGAAATCGGATAATTAACATTGAAAGTTCGCAATTTTGTCAGAAACCCAAAGACAGTTTATTGTGTAGCTGATTCTCCCATTTATTTAACTTAACTACTTTCTAAACCTTCCATAACAAGTCACAGTGAACTCTATAAAAGTGGTTTATAACGTTTCCAAACGGATGCGTAAAAAAATGACTTACTGGGTTGTTAAAACAAAGTAAACATTTTCAATAATCGTTCTATTTTTGTTTCCTTACTTCTTTCTTACGTAGATTGTAGCATGGTAGACTGCAATAAAAAGAATTACTTACAAGGACCATATGATCTTTCCCCCGACAGCTTCTTTGATGCAAAGACAATGATTTTGTCGGCATTCTTTGCTTCTTTCTCATACCAGTAGGATGGACCTTCGGCCACACTGGTCAAATGACACAAGTCCAAAGATACTTTAAACAGTCCAGTGCTTGTGAGAACGTCCTCCAGAGCAACCAAAACCTGGTCGCAGTAGTCACAGCAATGTTGAGACATAATAAGCACCTTTGTGTCCTCTGCAAAAAGAAGTCGAATTACACTCCTGGAATCGTTGTGTTTAGCAAACATTCTATCAGTCTAGAGCGATATTTTTAATGGGTCCTAACCAAAGCAATGCATTATTACTAAAAAATAACCCTCAATAAGGTTTGCTTAAATAAATGAAGCCAAAAAGTAAGGTTCAACTTTGTTTATTGTCATATAAAGTAGGTGTGTTTTCTTGTCTGAATCAGCATATCTATTTTTCATGATGTTTAAAAAAAGTACAGCTGCAAAGTCACAACAAAGAAATCAAACGCCAACTCACTAGTCAAGTGGAATGTAGCGGGGTCTACTTTCAGTTTGCCCAGCATTTTGCTCCTTACGGCTTCATAAAATCTCGATTTGAATTCTGGTTCCAGGCTACGCCCAAATGACAAAATGAAGTCTGCAATCACGCCTCCTGCGCTGCTAGCTCTGATGAAACAGAACACGCCAGTTAATCAAACAGAGAAAAAGTAAACAATAACTTGTAAAATGCACGTAATGCAATAATTAGTGATTGGCAGACCAGGCTTTTTATCATTTGCATTGCTGACTCGTTCCAAGAACTCTTCTTAGCTGCAATTTTATCTCATCGCTGTGTACTTAGAACGAAAATAAAACATCATTTTCTGCGGCGAAAGGAACATACTGGTATCTTTCCATCAGTATTCCGCCTGAGATGCTCTACATCTAGGATTTTATCGTTCTTTATCTTACACCAAACATTTTTATGTTTTGTTGCTGGGTTCTTGTGGGCCTGTCACAGCCTACTTTGATCTATAAGATCAAGATAGACCGTCGTAGTAGTGAATAGTGAATGGCTATTATTATAAGTTATAAAATAACTATGGTACTACGCGCGCCCTGATTGGCTAAATAACCGTGTTAGATGAGAGTATATTACACGCTGACGCGATACGCGATGTTTTTTACTTGGCTAATTATTTTATAAAAGAAATATATAACGTGTTCCCGTGTAATATAGCCTCATCTAAACACTTGGGAAGTTGGGAGAACACGAGAGTAGCGCCGGAAACCACTCGGCGGCCTCGTGGTTTCCTTACGCTACTCTCGTGTTCTCCCAACTTCCCGCGTGTTTAGATGAGGCTATATTACACGGTGACGCGTTATATATTTCTTAAGTAATGTACCGCGACATTCACCCGCGACCAAAATAAAATTAAATAAATAAATATCGTTTACCAAAGAACGTTTACCAATAAATATCGTTTTACCAAAGTAGACAAAAGAAAATTCCACAACTACAATTCTTTTGCAACTGCGTTAGTCGAATCATAAAGACTAGAATAGAGAAAGAGCATGGATGGAACATACCTGAAACTGTGGACACGGAATTTATTGAGAGCGAACGAACGTGGATAAAGTTGTTCAATCTATAAAAAAAAAAAGAAGAAAAGAAAAAAGAAAAAACATTAGAACCACCAGGGTCGGAAAGAGCAAAGAAAAAGTTCAAGTGTCATCATCCAACGTTTATAGCACCTACCGCATGTCTAATTTTATTGGAAAGATCGCGGGAATAATCGCTGTCCAAATCTAAGTAATCATCAGTCCAGTTATATTCCAGCATTCGTATTAAGCCCTGGTACACTGTCACTGACAAAAAGAAATGAAAGTATAAAATTGCTTTCAATTTTCTTAAGCAGATACAATAAATGCAATAGTGTTTAACAATTTTTAAATTCTTGTAACTAACAGTGCATATCGTGCAATGATTAGTGACGTAAACTGTATTTTTAATTATAAAAGTGAAAAAACAGCCAACGGCACAAGTGCACACCAATTCGAGTAGATGCATAATGGCAATTTTAAGACACTTCTACTGTCCGAAACTCGTACATTTATATATACAACGACGGATAATAAGCACAGAGCTGATCGTTGTAGTTTTATGGGGTAAGGTATATCATTTACTTCTGCTCCTTTTAACATTGGAAATTCCGCTCTAATAGTCGTCTTGACAGCCAACTATACATTGAAGTAAAACACTTTATATGTACATACACGTATTTCTAATTAGTCTAGTGTTGTATCATACTCGACTCACCTGATGTAAAACACTTTATATGTACATACACGTATTTCTAATTAGTCTAGTGTTGTATCATACTCGGCTCACCTGAAGTAAAACACTTTATGTGTACATACATGTATTTCTAATCAGTCTAGTGTTGTATCATACTCGACTCACCTGATGTAAAACACTTTATATGTACATACATGTATTTCTAATTAGTCTAGTGTTGTATCATACTCGACTCACCTGATGTAAAACACTTTATATGTACATACATGTATTTCTAATTAGTCTAGTGTTGTATCGTACTCGGCTCACCTGCGTCAGGGTCAAAATCACGCAGCGAGACATTTGGCAGATATAAAACTCGAGGGGAATTTCCTGATGAACGAGTAAAGGAATAGATAAAAACGAATACATTTATGTTACTATTCGTGTATTTGTTGAACTAGTCCATGCATGTTATCATAAGTATGTGGATCTACAGGAACCTGAATGCATGAAACAGACAGCTTATTAGACTTATTTCTATCATATCGTTTTTCCCAGCTGGAGGTCCGTACCTAAAAACACTTTTGAACAATCATAGTATGAAAAATACCACTCTGTGTATGACTGCGTTCGTGTGGTCTTTATACTGCCGAAAACTTTGTAACAACAGTCAGGCTTATTCACTTGTACATTATAAACCAAATGACTGGTAGCTGGCATTAACTGGGGGTGTATTCAATAGTACGTACCCTTCCTTGCACATTTAATCACCACAAGGATCAGCACACTTCCAAGTAGGGCACCAATTACAGACGTCACCACCACTGAAAGGTGAGAGTATCATATGTATTAGTATGTGGAACAATTTATTGGGTAATTAAAAGATAAAAAGATAACGTTGGGAAGCGTTTGGAACCTTTCAGTTGACATAGATTTTAGATGGTGAAAGCCATGTCCTTTCAGTTGCTTAACATTAATGGTTGAATTTAAATTTATCCCATTTTAGTAGGATCTTATCTTGTCCCTTGTGGAAGGGACACTGTTTTTTAGTAAATGCCTTACGTTTGCAGTGTTTACTGACTTACCAGAACTATTTGCAGTCATTTCTTTTGACTGTGTCGCTATAAAAGAGCAAGTAAATTAAATTAAAAGTACGAAAATTAAACTAATTGGGAAATTGATTAAAATCAAGTAAGTCACAGAAATGGAACTTTAGTATTTCGCCGAGAATAATTTATGTATTATGTGACGTACCAGGACTAGTTGAAGTCCTTTCTTTATCCAACTGTGTCGCTATGAAAAATCAAGTAAATTTAATTAAAAGTAAGAAAATTAAACTAATTGAGAAATTAATTAAAATCAAGTAAGTCAATGAAATGGAACTTTATCATTTCGCCAAGAAAAAATATATATATATTATGTGACGTACTAGGACTACTTGCAGCCCTTCCTTTATCTGACTGTATCGCTAAAAGTAAAATTTAAGGAAGTGAGTAAGCAATTAATTAAGGAATTAATTAAATCATTAATTTAAATCATTAAAATTGAGTAAACCACAGAACTGGAACATTTAGCATTTCGCCAAGAAGAAAGTTATATTATGTGAATTAAAGGAAATTAAGCATAAGGACTGTTCAATTCACGTGCCGTTAATTTAAGAGTGTATATCATTCGGTGTACAACCAAGACCAACAGCCTGATATTCCGTAAATAATCCCTGGGTTTATATTCGTTCAAAGGGACGGGGCTTATTTTAGAGTGGACTTTGCGTTTCAAAAAAAGTGATCTCTTCAAAGTGGTTCTATTGTTTTTGTTTTGTTTCGTTCTTTTTGTTTTGCTTTGTTTTGTTTTGTTTTGTTTTTTCTTTCTTTTCATTTTTAATATACAGTGGAACCTCCCGTAAGCGACCAGAGTGACCCAGGTGTCACAGCTCTAAATTTTATGAATATATAGCCTTGCAAAATTTAGATGCTGATTGATTAGAGTAGCAATTTTAGGCCAAAAAAAACTAATTTTCTTCTCAAACTATGACGGATGGAGCGTGAATATTTGCTTTAACTTTCAGGGACCCTAAAACTAGCGGAACAAGGATTTCGGCGCGCAAAGGCTGGACGATGATTTTGAATTGAATCGGTGTTCAGTCATATGATGCATAACCCTAACCCTTGAAGGCAGACCGAGTAAAAACGTACGTAAAACTATTTGCTATAGAAATAATCTGGTTAATTTATTATGCACGTTCACTAATTATCTTTTACCTCGTGGAAAGGTCAAAGCTTCATTTGTAATATATAGTTAGTATTACTGACTTACCAAGACTGCTTATAGTACTTGACGTATTTTCCGGCAATGGTGTCGCTAAGGGAAATTAAACAACTCATACATATTAGATATTTCACAGAAATAGTTTCTCGCCAAAACAGCATTTCGCCAAAAAGAACGTTACATTATATGAAATGAACAAATAATGAACTCTCCGCACAAAGCAACGTTTTTGCGGCATATATATTGAATGTAAAGATCTATTGTAAACACAATCCGGCCATAATCGTGATCAATTTATATGTGTAATTGCACAGTATTTTATAGTAGTTTTATAGCAGTTTCGAAAAATTCACGAGTAAATTTTCAAAGAGTAACAGGACTGTACGAGGCGAGTGCATTCAATACGTGTTGACTCGAAATTGCAAACACGTTTATTGCTTCATCAAACAATAATTCAAAATTATATCTCTACAATAAGACTCAACTCAAAGGACTCTAAACACATTCAAGATTTAAATATAAAACAAGCAGTAAATTTTCTGACATCGTACGATTATTGCTATTACGGCTCTCAAACTCGTGTTTTTGTTTATGCCCGTCCACTCGTACCCGTTTTTGTTTGAAAAACGGATTTCTTTTCTCCGTTCCTCGGTTTCAAAATCGTGCGATCATTGTCCGTCACTTTTTCGAAATATTCCGCTTTTGGGGTGTCCACACAAGTCACGAAAACGGAATTTTTGAAAATTTCCACTTTGGAGAGCGTTTTGTTAGATTGACCTGGACTACCAGTAGTAGAAATACGATTTTCGCAGAATTCTCCTCGCCCTGAAGTTCAGATATTCTAACTAACATTGCAAGTAATTTACTACGGCCATACTGCTCCCCAGTGATCATTTTAAGCAAAACACTACGAATTAGCCATCTCTGGTTGAATTTCAGCTGGTGATTTAAAGCAAAATTGTCATCACAAAAATAAAAAGACGAATGGTTCTTTGTCTCCGTCGTTTTCTACATGCCTGTCTCCCAGCATGTTGTTAATTGCCAATATCTCGTATAAGGGAAAAGAATATTTCCCCCGGAAACTTTGGAAAATTAGTCTCCCTGACAAGATATTTCTTGCGTTTGCATAGTACAAAGTTCATACACCCCCTCTCTCCCACCCTCACCTTGCCCTCAAATTACTTAGTTATCCCCCCTGCTCTCAATCCACAATTAAGCTGGTGAGTTCTCCTTAAAATCATCATGAGTGTCATTGCTTTTGGGACATCTTTTTCAATCGCAACTTACCTGAAGTTGGGAGTTTCACTTCAACTATTTCCTGCATTTTTCGGTCCAGTGGCCCAGACACAATCACCTGAGAGTGTTTAAAATATGACATTAATGTTTCGGATAGCTAAAGAATCATTTTCATTTGGTTTGAATTGCTTTCAAATTTGTATTCTAACGAGCAAAAATATACATTGTCTGCATTAAGCATATAGTGGTTTGGTGGACGGCACACATTTGTATCCTTTTCACTCTGCCAAGTCTGTTTAAAGAGTTTTCACGGTGAATGTCATGAAAAGGCGCAGGCTGCAACAAAAATGACATTTGAACCTTACCCAGATCCAGTACGTCCTATAGTCTCGCAAACAATTTCCAGGAATAGAAACATCATAGCTGGAAGCACTCTGTGAGACGTCAGTTGTCTGAGATAAAAGCAGTTCAGCGTTTTACATGCAGCTATAATAACTGCTTAACATTTTACGGTATCTAAAGAACAACTGGCCACATATTGCCTTGACTTCCTATACACTACTTTATCCAAATTGCACTTCATATTTGTTAGGTATGGATACAATTGTATTATACAAAGATTACAGTAATGAAGATGACAGATGAGCTTCCTGATACGAGAACAATATTACTACAGAATGACCCAGCTTATTATTTGAACGATTGTTTTTTCGGCTAAAATACCATGTCGGGTTCTACTATGCGAAAATCTAGAAACAATATTTCCTGCTAAGCTACAATCATGACCTCGGTAAAAGCAGCTGGTAGTAAGGTAAACTTATACCTTGGCGAGCTCCGCATAGCCACTGCATTCTGCATCCTTATTTGGCGTATTCTCCCAGCGCACAACAGTCTTGGTTCCACTTTTGCATGGCGAGTCCCATAATAATGTTACTGTGTTCTCTCTTTGAAACTTTGATGTTAAATTCCAGATAAGGCCTGGTGAAACACTCGAGCAGTTTAAAATACACTAAAACATTATCAGAGCAAACTGATCACGAGTCATGAACAAAACTTGACCGCGCAAAAGAGAAAAATGGATCAAAACAAAGACAAAGAAAAGCAAAACAGAAAACCGTCCAAAGAGAAATGGCCGTGAAAGGCATCAAACAGGAGAAACAAAACAATTTTTTTTTTTTTGTGATCGGCAACCCTCTCTTGTTTTTGTACCTACCGGTGTTTGCCCCATTTTTCAGTGATTTGTACAAAGAAGCTGCTTGGAAAATTCAATGAGTATACTTACATCTACAAAGCGGATCCTTCCTGAAGTTCGCCATGTGGCATATTTCTACAACAGAGAACATTTTTAGGATTCAAATTCCTCTTGTGAGAAAAAGTGACAGCAGAAGTGAGAGTCTGAGATGAGAAAGCAACGTTGTTAAAAAGCAACAATGTAAACTTCAGAAAATGTAAGTAGCTGGGTTAAGGGTTAGAGTCGATATCCTTCTATAAGCAGACACTTGCTAACAGCGGTGATTACTGTAGCTGCATTGAGGGTCTCATTTACTGGTACTTTCTTCAAAACTATGGAAATCACGCCAATCTCCTTGCTGGCATTAAGGGCGGTCACCGCCAGAGATTTGCTTGCGTCCTCAGAAGTTCTTTCGAGTTGTTGTTGTTGCTGTTGTTGTTTTTAACTAATCCAGGGAGGGTATTATCATTTTACTTGGTCCTCGGAGACACACGACTAAGGGAGTATGATGTATGGGGGAAAAAACAGGTGCGGGGTAAAACAAACTGAATGAGAAAAATAGGTTAGAATGAAAACAAATGTTTTTACAAAACCATTAAAAAGTCAGGTACAATTTACATTTATTGTTAGCATAAAATACATAAAAATACATAATCAGATTTGTTTGAAGAACAATGAGGGTCATAGTGGACAACTATGGCTAGACTGAAAACATGCAGCTTTTAACTGCACTTTGTTGATGCACTGGTACAGCTCTGTCTTACGGTTGTTAAACATTCAATTTTGAAGAAATCACTCTAACACATATAAAGAATAATACATGAGCGCGCGGAGATATGAAATTTATCTTCTAGCTGTCTTTTTCATAAACTCCGGTGTGATACAGAGATTTCCGCCACTAAGAAATGTAAAACATGCAAGATCACTGCTTGGCTGATATCAACACATGTAAAAATATCGTATATTTTTACTTGTGTTCAGATACGACCTTTCTCAGTGGCGGAAATCTCTTTATCACACCAAAGTTTATGTAATAAAGTGCACTTCAAATTACCTGGAGATTCGACAGTCTTGTTAATCGTATCTTGTTCATCAAACTTCGAAGGATGGGGTTGTATTCTCACAAAGTATGTAGTACTCGTTGTAACATTAAAGGTCACAGAGAAATTATGCTCTTCTGCTTGGTCCTGACAAAATACACATAAGAAAAATAAGAAATGGAGAGAGAGACGCAGCTAATAAACCCTTTTGTAGTTAAAGAGCACATCACATAATATTCGCCACGTTGTGGGTGCCAGAAATGGAAGAATATAGCAAAGAAGCACCAGTGCCGCAGGCAAAAAAAGGAGAAAAAGAATGATCTAAAAACAAGAGGTTCCATGGGTCAAAGATAGCCCGGGTTTACAATCAAAATGAGACAGCTGTGGTAACCCGGGTTTCGAGGTCTAAAATATTTCTATTCGTCTCTGTCCTTTTCGGCCTAATTCTGGTTCTTGGTTTCAGCATAAGGTTTGACGCTATGAAGTCATCTAGATACGAAAGTAGACAATTCATCATTGCCCCAGTAGAGTGTAAAATTATTGCAAATACGCCTGGAAGAACCTTCAATTTTCGAAGGCTCTTTGACTAAATTATGCCTACTTTTTTCTGGACGCTTCGCACCTTTTTCATTTCGAAAATGTTTCACGTGAAACCTTGCATGCCGTTTACTGCAAAGTAAAGCCTTGCCAGTCACTGCAACTTCGGCCGCGGGACATTTTCTTTCCGTGAATTAAGTCGATTGTAAATTTATGGAAGGTCGAAATATAAGTGGTCCTGTGGCGGCTAATATATTATTGCTGACTGACAAGGATGGACGTGTAAAATATTTCCAAAAACAGAGAAAAACTTAAAGCGCTTGTTGACCCTAGTACTAGGGTAAACTAACTAAGATTACTACCAACATTACAAATCGAGATAGCGCCCCCATTAAGCGTCTCGAAGTGATTAAATTTCCTTTTAAGAAGTACACAAAAATGACTTGAAAGTTTCCAGCTAATGTCGTGTTCAGTTTGTCGGTGTTGTTCAGAAATGTCTCATGAGAACGCCATTTTGAAACGTGTTGTGCGCACTTTCTGGGTAATAAGAAGCAGTTATGATTAATGTTTGAGATAATGATGTTACTTTGTCACAAACCTTGTCCACAAGAACTTGACTGCAAAGGCGGCGGTTTTGAAGATGGACCCACACTTGAAATCCTTCAAGGTTCTCAAGGCCTGTCATTATATTCAAAGGAGAATCGTCAGTTGGATACAAATACGTTTAACACGGCATTACACAGAAAAAAACACCGGCACTAGTATATTCTGAATACAAGATTCCGGCCATTGTTGGCGTTACAGCCTTCTCGCATTAAACAGCCTTTACCCCGGATAATATTAGGGTTACTACTGTATCTCATCCCCAGCTGTTTCACGGGACTGTAAATTGTAAAATTAGGCAGCCCTAAGGCAACACTTACTAGTGAAATTCCACCTGATATCCATTTTCAGTACAAAGTCCGTTCCCATACTCCTTGCCGTAAATTGTATACTCAAACCATCTATTTTACCAGGCGGAAAGCTCTTACATCCACTATAGGTGTATTTCCAAGGGTCACAGCAGTCTGACTGTCCTGTAAGTAAAATCAATCAAGCAAAAACCTTAGAACGTAACATATATTGGCGTTATCCTTGATGTTATATTACACAAGACGTCTCACCATATACCCCAAATTACCGCATGGTCCAACGTCCACCTCCCTGTTTTACCAATAGTTCTACAACAAACCACTGATAATCTTAAAAGTTTCTTCAAAAGCATAAAAGCGTGTCCAAGAAAAGACTCTAACTTCCTAATTATCCTTTCATCAGTGCGATACATTCCTTGGCTCCGTTTCTATATTTTGGAATCAATTCTTTCAAATGTTTTGCGGGGCTGGTGTTTTGACTGACCCTCTATCAAGTAGCACTTCTCTTAAAGGCGAGACAAATTCCCTTCAGTATGTCCACCTAACTAAGCGTTTTGGTTCCTCCCTCTGCGTAAATCGCCATTTTATTGCAATTCCGAAATCTGAAAGGTCCCGAGCCAGGAATGGGTTTGACTATGAAAGAGTCAAAAAATGATCCCTACCATAACACCCTAACCCTATCCCCCCCCCCCCCAAAAAAAAAAAAACACACACACACACACACACACACAACAAAAACAACAAAACGAACAAGCAAAAACACAAAAACAAAAGCAAAAACAAAAACAGCGCCAGTCTGGAAAGAAAACTTACATACACCAAATAACAAGATATATTTTTCAGGTACTTACCTGTTTTTACCCAAACCATGCCTGGGCAATTGTCAATTCCACATTTGTCTGACTTTCCACTCGGTAAAGATCGCTTCTGCACTGATGGACAGGACAAAAATTCAGTTAATGGATTCATTGCGAATTTGACATTTCGGATGCTATTTCTGGCTCAGCACATCTTACAGCTCATGAGATTCATTGCATTCTCAAGCTATTATTGGCTCAGAATAAGTTGGAGGCTGAACTTGTTTGTTTGTCTCCAATAAACTATAAATTACCGGATCAATCTAATCTCAGCGAAACATCACTGATCTGGATATTTCGGGTTATTTCGACTGGATAATGCACATGCTGTGAAGCCGTTTTTATTAGTTCAAGTTGTCCCAGTTTAACCACTGTCATCGCGATAAGATATCAATTATCGTCTCAGGCATAAAGGCAAAGAAAAGAAACGTTGACGCACAAATAGATTCTGTGCTGTACAAGTACCGTAATTGTCAATGTCACCTGGTCGCTATACGTTGGAAACGAATTCTTTCATTTTTCAGAACTTCGAAACTTCTTCTGAAACTTCCACCGAAAATATAATTTCGAAGCTTCACCAAAAACTAAAGCTTGCGCATGCAGATTAACCCTTTCACTCCGAAGCTCAATATGCAGATTCTTCCAACCTATTGAGAGGAAATGAGTGATATTGTAAGAACTATCAAAAACCGAGTTATCCAAACTGTATGATATATCTCTGTGAGAAATTGAAGGAGAAAAATGAGGTTGATCGTTCTTGGGAGTAAAAGGGTTAAATAAAAGTCATGTTGCAGGCAGTCTCGCTTGCTTGGGCGTAAAACCGTCTTGGCCCAAGGCACAACAAGCAGTTTTCGTTAGGATAACTTCAGGCGTTCCGGTTGTGCATAATTTAGCTAAAAAGTGATTAATCGGAAATAACCGCTACCCAGTTTTGAATTCAAACATCTCTTCAGGAGTAGCCAAGGCCAGAGGCCTGAGGACGAACTAAAGAGTGGCTGAAATCGAGGCTAATGGACAGTATGATACTTCCAGTACCTTTAATGGTCCTTCCATCCTGATGCATCATTTTTCTCTGTATGTGGCCCTGCAAAATATAACACAAGACAACAACTCAAATATCAGTGGGCAGGTCCTCGAAAACCTTGAAAACACACTAAATTTAAAAAATTGCAGACTTGTTTTTCCTTTTTCTAGGAAAACGTCGGATTCCTGGAGAGAATCTTTGTTCTTATACCGACCAATCATTTAAAACTGATAATAAAGAATACTCTAAAGTAAGGGTAAAAACTAGCTAGCTGAACTAGTTGACTTTTTACGACTAAGAATAAGATATGATAACCCAACACATTACGTGTTGTTCATGAGTTTGTCCACAATCTTCGATTTTAACAGGGTCGTGCGAGTGTTTTGAATAGTTTTTACGAGAACGTACTGTCAAATGATTGCCGATTTGAACAGAAATACTGTGATGTAGTTATTAGCGGCTGATACACCGTTTAATCATCATATATAATCATGCTAATTACATTGAACAACATCCGGTATCAGGGACATGAAAGTATATATATATATATATATATATATATATATTTTTTTTTTTTTTTTTTTTTTTTAGTCTCTCCCGGTACAAGAATAGTGGTGCCTGTTTTAGTTTAGTCGAGCTGTCTTGATAAACATGTCAGATCTCTAAGTAAAGTCTTCCAAGACAGAGAGAGGCAAATTAATCAGATTCTCGTGCAGTATTTAGTATTCAGTTTCGGTTTCGAACAATTAACTGCACGTATTTTTCCATACGTATCAGTAAACTGCATTAACTAGTTAATGTCGTTTTTGTTCTGCTGAAAGGCCAGGCTTTACTGAATGAGGACTGGTTCGGAAAACCGTAGTGTAATTGCAATCTGAACTCGACTATGCATCAATAAATGCTTTCAAAGTTCTGGGACTGACACTGCACTGAATACTCATCCACGTCCTTCAACACAAATCTTGTCAGTTGCTCACATAACACGTACGACAGGCAAATTACGAGCGACTTTCGAGTTTGTGATTTTTAAACGTATTTATGCTTCAGTGACAACCTAAAGTACCAGATACGTCGCATGCTTTTTGTCCGAGTCAAATCAGTCATACCTTGTTTTCAACTTCTGGTAGAACATTCCCCCACAAACAAACGAGCAGTAAAAACGGCGCAAGGCAAAGCTTTGGTGGACGTGCTGCCATGTTTCCCTTCCCTTTGTTAAGTGTTTTGAATAATAGTTGAGTCTCGCATAATTGCTCACAAACAACGACACAAAACTGTTCACTGATATGCATGTCATGTGAACAATTTCTTGCGTTGTTTGTCAATTCAAGTTAGCTGACTTAAATCGTTTTGTTTTCAGTGGGACAATAGTTCAGCGGCGTGTCTAGCTTTCTCAGGTCCTCAAAAAACGTTGGAAAGACACGATCAAACTAAAGATATCCATGCTTTTCTTTTCAGTTTTCCTAGAAAACGCACCTCGGATTCTGAAAATTAAACCTCTTTTGTCGTTTTACCCATTATTTAAATGCAGCTGTGAACAAGACTATAAAGAAAGGGTACTCGCTAGCTGTCGACAAGCGTTTTCATTGCAGCAGTAACTAAATCTTCCAGTATAACGCCGGCAACACAGTTATTCTGGCATGATTTAACACAAGATATGAAACGCTGAATAATTAAAATAAGCAACCAAGCGGGTACGGACACTTGATTGATAGTTACACAAAAATAGTTATTTTAAAACGGCTATTAATTATGTAATGCTAATTTCACACTACATAGCTGCTATGTTTCCTTGAGCGGTTGTCAAAGAAGACTCCAACAGTATAGTGACACAACCTACACATTAAAAGAACTGAAACTAGCATTGGGTCTAAACCCGCTGCCGGCTTCATCAATAATGACATGTACATCTTAGTTCAATTTTCCACGACAGAGAAAACGAAAGTGACTTCATCATGTCAACTGATCTCGGTTTTGAACAATAAAATTAACTGTCGTGCTGGCTCTTTCTATAACAAGGAATACTTGTCAAAAAAAAAAAAAAAAAAAAAAAAAAAAAACCCGAAAATCTAAAATCCGTGTGCGATTTGGGACAAAATCCGTTAATCCGCAGACCCGTTCACACCCACCCCCACTCCTACCAAGGCAGTTTTCGTGTGGTTGATCGGACATACATTCAGCCACATTCATTATTTCCAATACCTGCAGTCACCATCTGTCTTGCTTGTGATTTATCGGCGTCAGACACTGTCCTATACAACTGAAGTTGATGTTCCTTCTGCCAGGCAAGATCGATAGTTGGCAGTTGAGGTCTTCTCGCGGGATCCGCTGCCACCAACTTGGGAGTAATATACAAAAGCAAAACAAACATTGATTAAACCAGGGGTTCTTTACCTTTCACTCCTAAGCTCAAAATGCACATTCTCATCTTTTAAGTAAATCTAGCAAGCTTTTATTAAAAGCCAATTTATCCACACTGTACGAGTTATTTCCAGTGAGAAACAAGAGAAATTTAAAGTTCACTCTTGGGAGTGAAAGGGTAATTAATAAACTTCTTGACAAGCAAGGATGAAAGTGAGATCACTAGAGACCCCCTTGTAGAGGGTGAAAACTTTGATACCCCCCCCCCCCCCCCCCCACACACACACACACATAAAAGCACTTCAAACTTCCTGTGCCACCCACCCCCCTCCCATAAAAAATGACCACTCCCAAAAAATGGCACACTGTATTATTGTTGAAATGTGGTTTTCCAGAGAACCACCATCTGGGACACCAGAATAGTTTCAGTATATTTGGGCACATGCAATACATGATGAAGTTGAATGAAACTTAGTTAACTTTGACTCAAAGATGTCTCCCCACCTTGCAAGCCACATGCTTCACAAGATATTTTGGACCATGTATTTGCAGCTTTAATAAGCACCAGTAAAGCCTTGTAGAATTAATGACACACAGAGAAGACTGTTGGATTAAACCAAATTTAATGAGCTTGACAAATTTTACATGAAAACTATGACCGTGGTCGCTCCTTTTTCTCTTTGAATAAAGCAAGCAGGGACACATTGGCCACCTTGACAACCTTGAACCTCACTCCAGGGATATCACCAACAGCATGACCCCTTCTGCCAAATCCAGAGATCAGAACTTCATCATTTTCTTCAATGTAGTTAAGACAACCATCATTGGGGACAAAAGCAGTGATCTTTTTGCCATTCTTGATAAGCTGCACCCTAACACACTTCCTGATGGCAGAATTTGGCTGTTTAGCCTCAACACCACTGGTGGAGACAAATACATGTAAAAGAAAAACCACAATGTAAATATATATTTATTATATAGACAAGAGTGTTTTACTGGAAAATATACTGTGTGTAAAGTCCATACTAAACTACATCCGGGACCCGAGTGGCGTATTTTCCATATACTCACTAGTGAGGATATCGTTGGAATCATTTCCCACTTTTGCATGGTTGTTTGTGCAATTTCTCGTAAAACACTGGTGTTGCTTGAAGATGTGGATTTTATTTTCTTGTGGTAAAAACAAATATTTTACTCACTCGCAAAGCACTCGTTCGTAAAATATTGTTTTCACCGCTTGAAAATAAAATTCATATCTTCGTGCCACCGTGTAATATCCTCTATGTGTGTTTATACAGTAGATGAGTTATACAGTGCACAGTTTCAGTCACCCAATCATAATTACTGACACTGGACTAGGATACATTGTACATGTACTTGTACTTCTCATCCTAAAACTATTCCAGAATAAGAACAGCCAGAAAAATAAACATATGCATTTTCTTGGGGAAGAAATAATACTCCATTCCCAATCTGAATCTGAGTGAGTGAATCTGTTTATTCCAGAAAATATTTTGATTCCGGAAAAATCTTAAATAATGTGACCAAATTTTATTTCAACTATTGTAACTTCAGAAAGTTTGCAAAATCTTTTACAGTTTTACCAGGACTTTCTAAATGGGAACACAGGCTGGTTTGCAGTTCAACGGTGACAGTAATTCATCAAAAAATGGGATAACAATTCTACCAATCACTACAGAGAAGTTTGTACCTTGACACTATCCAGGAAAAAGACACAAACAATATGCAGCAAAAGAAACAGCTCGTCACATTATTTACCTGGTCAGTATTGGCAACAATTATTACTATTACTATTGGTAAACAATAGTAAATTACTACAGGTATGTAAAATTTGTGCCCTGCATGGAAGGGTAACAATTGAGTTACTGCAATTAGTATTTTCATGGTTTACAATATTTTGAACTGGAATTTTTGAGGATCAAAAACATCTTCTGTGCATTTCATGGAGGTGCTTTTTTGTTAGCTTAATGATCAAATCCTGCAATGCTAGAGTCTGTTCACTCTGCTTCTTTTTTTGCTACATGGTGTGGTTTTCAATGCCATCAAGAACTCAGGTAATGTTGCCAATTCAAATGTGCAGTTCAAATGGGGTGCATAGTCTCATAGTTTCCCTTATAAATGCCAAGGTTCTTAAAATGTGTTCATTGATCAAGGTTACAAACACTACATGTATCTACATGTACAGCAGAGTGGAACAATTCCAATACTAGACAAGGTTGCATAATACCAGTTACTGGCAAAGTGCCTGTGATTAAGTTGCAGATCTTCAACTTAGAGAAATCATAATAAACAATTCAAACAAAAGCTGCGTGAAAACCTGTGACCACTTTCATTTGTAGGCACATTTCTAAAAACCTAGTTGCATATGTACATGTGTAACCAGTTGGTAAAAAGCTTCAAGTTCTGTACTGCAACCGATAAAAAACTCTGTTCATTCAAAACTGAGGTCAATATGCATTAATGTTCTCTTCAATTTCAGCAGTAGTTAGCTCATAACACTTTCAGATTTTGACATCTGATTGTTTTCTTCCTGACTTCCATTTCTGATTTAGTTATACTGTAGCAGTCTAGCGTCCAATCCACATACTGTTTAATTTTCCTAAACTTTTCTCTGAGCAAAACAAATAAATTTAAACAAAGCCTTGGATTAAATAAGTCAGGTTTATGACGTACAGTGGTGCTTAAAAGCATACTGCATGTTTTACATGTTTTACCACCTGCTCAGGGAGACAATCAGTTTGCAGGATTCCTTGCCATATGGAATGCTCACATTTGAATATAACTAATTATGATAAAGTCATCATGAGTTGGTTCAAATCACTCCAAGACTGCCAAATATGTTTATTCACAAACTGTTTGATTTCACCTGGGAATTTGACACCACAGTTCAAATCTTGCATAACACAAATGTTGTTCTATCAACCTTTACATGAGGAAAGGCATAATGACAAAATCCCACAATGAGTAGAGAAAAGAAGAAAATATTGACTTGTTGGGATCAAATTGCTCATCTGCAATCTTAAACAAGGTTTTATATCAGGTCTTATGCACTAGTCTACTGCTACATCATGAGTATGGAATTTTCAACCCAAATCTTTGGATCAAGCATGCAATGAGAGACATCTGTTTTCTCATGTTAACACGATAACGTTTTTCATCTAAAAACTGGCTTGTTCAGCTGAAACCTAGTTTCCCCACATGACTAATCTATTCTTAACTATGTGTAGAATTTAATGCTGCAGCAATCTTTTTTAAAGCCAAGATTCAATATCTTCCAAGCCGTATTTACTGTCACTGCAGAAATTTGGTGGATACTAAACCAACAGCTTCAGATTTGTTTGCGATAACGCCATTGGTGCCACTGATTGTTTGACCTTCATGGCACCAAATGTCGCAATAACAACACAAAACACAACAGAGTGAAACACAACCAAGCTCAGAATCAATGGCCAAACAAACTTTGAACGCATGACAAACCTTCAAAATGAGAACACGTTCCGAACAAAAATATGGTCGCAACAACTACGACAACATCTTGCTTTTAAACTGTTGTTCGACATGTGCCTTTATCATGCCCAAATTTGGAAAACCGCAACTGCTTTATTTGGAATCCATTGTTGACAACAGAGGGAATAGGGAAGCAGGGAAGTAGGGAAGGGAAAGTGATTACTATACCTCATAAATCCCACTTTGTGGGATTCACGAGCTAAAAACCAGCTCGTAAAAATACTCTGCTGTATTGCACTCCTTCCCGTGTAATAACCTCTATGTATATCATGTTTGATAACTGTGCTGTACAGTGGTCTCAAAACATAGGAAAATCTAATCCAGATACACAAAACTGCAAACTTTTTCCAAGTTTTTTCCAACTTCAAGTAATTTGCACCTACAGTGCTCGATCTTCCCCAAGAGTCTGCATCTGCTCCTAAGGTGGGGGATTAACATTAGAAATTTGGCCCAAAGGGAGGGAGAAATACCTTAACTTTCCCACTTCTCACTTGTGAAATCCCCTGTAATTTCCCCATGTCCCGAGGGTGGGGGGTGGTACAGTTTACAAGTGATTGGTGCATTAAAGTGAGACATATATTCTACTGTTCCTAAAAACTACAAATATCTTAGCAGGGTAAACTTCCATTTTCCACCTATTTTAGGGCACTCCAGTAAAAGTTGCTGACATCACATACCATTCACCCAGTCAAGGAAACTACTTGTTACAAAGAAATAACACTTGGCAGGCTTGGCAACTTACAAATTTAACGATACCACGAACAGTTTTTCATCAAACAAAGCTTTCTCGCTGGAAGTTCGGTTCAGTTTAAAGTATGAAAGATGCAGATCTAATGAATCGTAATCTTCGCATGGATAGATTGCGTGAAACGTTTCACAAAATGTTACATTAAGAAGTAAGGCCAAAGCGAGCGGCTTCATGTTTTAGTAATTAATGGATCGATGAACCGCTACCTACACAACCAGAACATAAATCGACTGCAAAATTGAACTATTAACAAGCACAATTATAACCTTACACTTTTTCGAGGACAATTCCCTTGGCGTGAGACGCCCCACCAAACGGGTTGGCCTTGAGTGCGGTGCCCAAGTGAGCTTTTTTGTAAGCCTTATCGTGCCAACGTTGTTCCCGACGATGTATTCGGAGTTTACGAGCAGTTCTCAAACCTCGCGGCTTGCCTAGAAAAGAAAACCACACATGGTTAGTACAATTACCAATATCCTTCGCTTTACAGCTCGTAAAGTAAGTCTATTGTGATATCTGGGCCGAAAAGTTGATAATTCCGAACACACGTGGTGAACTCACCCATCTTGACCGACCACGAAAAAGCGAAGAGAACGTCCCATCGTGCACTTCGGCCAACACACCAGGCGGGGGATTGTGGGGCGGTTTGACTGAAGGAGAAAGAGGAATGGTACCAACTCGTTCCCAGTACATGTTCCTTATAAGGCACAACCGGACGAGCAAATAGCTGGCCCTAATGAGCAAATACGCGACCTTGAACAATAATACCCGTAAATTGTATTGATGCTAGTGAGAAATACTTCAGTAGCGGACAAATATAATTCAGTAAATGCCGTTGATTCGGATTGGCATTGCCAATATTTATAAATGAGACCCGAAAATAGGTCCTCGCGACCACCCCCAACCAAATAAAGTCCCTCCCCCCCCCCCCCCCCCCCCCAAAAAAAAACAAAAACAAAACAAAAAAAAACATAGGTCCGCAAAGCGTTCGAGGAAGCAGTATTAGTAAAACGGCCACCGGCCGATCGCAGCGGCTGTTTTCCCTTGCCTTTTGCTGTCCGGCTGGTACTGTTGTTCCTGGAGTTGCTGTACTGGTTAGCCATGCAGTTGACGAGATGTGCTGCCGCTGTTGGCAACGCGGAATGCAATAAAAACTTCTTCGCAGCTCTTGTTCAGTTGTGACGGCTGATGTACCTGCTTCAGCAGTTGCTCTTGGGCTGAAATTTCGTAAGTTGCGAAGGTTGCCATCTGCATTTGGAATGCTCTGCAAATTTGTTATGACAGCACGGGACTATCTGGCTTAGATCCTGGACTTCACCTTCACTGCAAATGGAGTGACAGATTAACCACGTGGTTTATCTGTCACTTTCGCAACACATGCAGTGTGACATGTCTGGTAGGCATTTCCGTTTCCTTTCGCTTCGATTCATGACAATCGAAGAGTTTCCGACTTCGATTCATGAGAATTCGACTTCAAATGAAGAGTTTTCGACTTCGATTCATGAGAATTCGACCTCAAATGAAGAGTTTTCAACTTCCGGCGAGTGTTGAATTTCAATATGATATTTTTGTCCGTAACGGAACGCCATACCTTCTCAAACTTTAATCAGCATTCGAATTTCTGAACTTTTTCTCAAAACTATGGCGGTTTTACCAGACCCACCTTCTTTGAAATGCAACTTTTTTTTTTTTTCAAACTTGAAGCTGTGTCCCAAAGAATTTTTTCCAGGTTTGTAGCTGGCCAGAAAACTAAATGAATTTGGAGTAAATGGCTTCTCAGACCTGCTTCACGTGTAATCGCAATTTCAATGCCGTATCGCTAGGACCCTGAATTTGTTTGTGGTGATGACTTGAAATTTGTAAACGGTTACAAGCTCTAGAGTTTCACAACTTGGAGGCAGCGTGGCTAGGTGGTTGGGCGCCGGACTTGAAATCCGGAGGTCCCAGGTTCAAGTCCCGCTCTGACCACTAGCTGAATTTGCAACACGGTAGCCCCCCACAAATATCTTGAGGCCGAATTTATACGGTGCTGTCGCATGCGACCTCCTTTCCGGCACACGTACGGCACAAGTCATATCGGTTGGCCCGGGTTCAAATCCTCGGCCATGTTATGTAAATAGCCAAATGGTTAGCCTCCGACCAGTTAGGATTCTAAACAAATTTACGTTGAGTTTAAAACACTGCCCCACCATCTCTGCTGATTTACTTACCGTGCATAAATGACATACTTTACAATAATAAACATACTTTTTACAACGCACTCAAAACTACTGGCGTTTTCAACGACGTTCAGAACAGTTTGGGGCACTTTAATAGACAACGACCTTGAGGCACGTTGACGCTTTTAACTGCCCACACGTGACCATGAATGAACTTTGAGAGGATCTTGAGTAAAACCCAAGGATGTCTGCAGAACTTAAAGAATAAAATCTGAAAGATCCTGCTCATTTGAAATATCTGTTGATAAAATTTATTGTAATAGTAGAATCCTACGAAGTGGTAAAAGTTTAATCTAAACGAGAAAGAAACTAATTAATTCGTGTGGTGAAACGCCGGTTCCGGTCACATTTATCAATTTCAAATCCTCTTCTCATGAAGCCATTGCGGACTGCTTACTGCATGCATTAGTGTATTAGTGTAAACTAAAATTGGGAGTATATCACCTAAGACCCATGCATTTAGTTCTCCCACAAAGGTTGTCATTTATTATGAGGATATTGAAGCGTGATCAATTACCAGAGTGTTGTTTTATCCAACAACAATAAATTCAAAAGGAGATGATTTTACGCTTGGACCGGAGCTTCATTTCCTAATTGAAGCTGGTGAGGAAATGATGGTGAACAATTTCCATCAATTGGTTCAAATGGCTGACCAATCGCAATTTTGCTATCCATTCAATTAGTCGTGCAGTTTCTGACACAGGCTTTCGAAACAAAGAAATTACTAAGATAAAGTGAATGAAGAAAATTCAACGGGAATCTATTAATACAAAACACCGAAACTTTATTGCACGAACCATTTTTGATGAGATTTCTCCCGATAAAATGAACTCTTTTGTGAAAACCCCTCAGGGCTAGAGACAGCTGTAAAGTAAAAGCATGGCTGCCAACCCTAAAGTAGGCGTACCAATTTGATATTGAAGCGAGGTTCACTTTCATACAAACAGAGTATTTTTCTGCAAGCAGTATTGTTTTTAGTTTCTCTCATATTAGGTAAGGACAAGATGTTGTATTTGACAATTGTGGAGTGCGGACTATCTTTTAAATACATTATACGCCGGATACGGGTAAACGTGGCTCTGTTGTGTACGTCAGCTATAAATAATCATTATTGCTCGCCCGCTAGGTGAGCTTTACTTTCTTTTTTTACTGGTGTTGCTATTCAATCTTCAGAAACATAACATTAGCGCATGCAAAAACACAAGAGTCATTGTATTACAATTCTTACAGGCTCAAGAGCAAGTACAATGACCTAAAACTTTCCTTTCCTTGTGCTTATTTTGCATGTTTTTCATCGATTCATATCTCTTATATCCTTGCTCGTGAAAACCAGGCATTAAAGCCCAGCCCGTGATAAGCATATAGTGTATATTATTATATATGTATAATATGTAATATGAAATTCTTCATCATTTATTTGTTGGTTTTTCTTATCTAGTATACACTTTTCAAGCAATACATATCCTTGACCTCACTATTAGGACTTATCAGAGAATTTGAGAACTCGAAATATACAATTTTTTCCCTTCCCAACAAAGTTATATGTAAAGTATACATTATGGTTGAAGGAAAAACTTGCCGCATCGCGCTCATGCAAGATTACTCCTCCGCCCGCCCTTGTTGGGTTGAACCCTGCAGCTATCACTTATATTCTACCTCCGGCATACTTAAATATTTTATTATTGATGATACACCGGAAAAGCAGGAAAGTAGGCTTGGATGATCGTAAGTGAAATAGCCAAGGGATAGGGTAAATAATGTTTTCTGACTTCTAAGAAAATGGTATGCAGATTGTACTTCAAATAATTATGCAACCTAGCTTGTAGATTAAAAGCAAAATACAAGTTCCTACTAAAAACGCTTTACTTTGTGAAATTATTTTCTTTTGGCTAAAGCACAATGCCTCCTAACCTAATCAAATAGAATACATCTTTAGGCTTCACCTGTTATTTTGTCTTATTTTCTTCGCACATTAATTCTCTTTCTAGTGCTAGCTTCGTTTTATATATCGTACTCGTAATAGCTTCAGTCTTTTCTTCTAGTTCTTCTGTATTACTCGACTTGTTTTGTCGAATAGCAAATATACAACTGCACTTTAAGCAGCTACGACACAGCACCAGACGTCCAGGCATTTGAACGAGGTGCACTGCGGACCATTAGAAAATTAGAGTTCGCTTTTTGCCTTCTCAACAGTCTGAGTGCTGCTTTTCGAATTTCTGTAATTCTTAAACAGTACAGTACTGGATTAAGAGAAGAGTTTACATAAACCACTGTGGCACATATTTCGTAGGCAACCTTGGTATTGGCTGTATAGCCTTGTACAACACGATAAACCATGGAGATCAGAAAAGGCAAGTAACACAAGAGAAACAATATCAGAATATAAAGAGTGGTCACTGTTGACTTCTTGTACTTCTTTACAGTCAATCCGCTGTGTAAATGCAAACTCGAAGCTTCTGCTTGAACGCGAATTTGCTTCTTGTGGCGTCTTAGAATGCGAAATATCTTCATGTAAGCTATCACGGTTGTAGTTAGGGATAAAACAACCACCGGTGTGGGAACCAACGTCCAATAACGGTCAGAGTTAAGAACAAAGAGTAAGACCATAACCAGTGTGCAAAATGTCCAATAGATGAGCACGACTCTGCGAATACGGGGTACAGTCACGATGGTGTTATATCTTAGATGAAGTGTTAAGGCGAGGAGTTTGTCGATAGCAATGGCGGTTATAGTAATTAAGCTCACACCCGCGCAGAAAAATCCCGTAACCCAATGAACCACTCTTCCATAACAGGCAACGTCGGTATTGTGGAGCATCTCAGCAACTTTGTAAGTAATGAAAGACGGCTGGGTCACCAAGCCAATAACCAAGTCCGACAAAGCTAGGCAGCAAAGGAGAATGTTTGGTGGGCAGTGAAGCAAAGGCGTTTTCAAAATGACAAAAATCACTAGAAGATTTCCCGCAATGGCTGAGACCGCAAGAACAGAGTTCAGAACGCATGTTAAAATTTCTACGAAGAACGCCGTTCCACTTTCTGCTTCTGTCACGGATTTCAAGAAAAAACACGGCTTTTCCTGATTGCTCATTATGCTACACGCAGCCTTCACAGTGGTCTTTAGAAGTTGCTTTCCTCCGACGTTCTTGATTAATTGCAAAGTTGACTGTAATTAGTGACGTTTTGAGTTCAAATATGGGAGTATAATACCCTCCAGGCGACAACATTTATATCGGTGCAGCTCCACTGTCTTTTGTTGTGATAGCCCATCGACCGTATGCCAGGTGTGTTTTTATCACCCGAGACATGCAATGAAACGATGAACTCTTTGTTCTTCTTATTTTGAAACTGAAGTACCAGAGCTAGTTAGTAACCATGGGCGGCCAGAAGTCAAAACCTGTGCTTAAATACAAGCCCGATATATTGCAGCTCCGTCAGAACTCGCCAGAAACAATTAAACTATTGTGTCACACATTTCTCGTCCAAGTGCAATAAAAATAAACGCATTTATGTTATCTCTCTTTGCCCCTGGGGAGTCGTTGTACCTTCAGTGAATAATAGTTGAATATATTGGCTCATGTATATATATCATAGTGATAATTTATGCTGCATATCTTTTGTAATTTTGACTTATTAAAATTGAAATCGTGGGATGAAAACGTCATTCTCTAGTTGTGCCTCCTAGAGGAGGATAAAAAATGACTGATAGCATATTGTGCATCACATTCGAAAAATTGATCGCACCGCCATCTCCAAAATAAAACAGCTTGTTTACAATTTATACAATATAAGCGGCTGCCGCTTTGTAATAGATGTGTCCCGGTTGTTTCGTTTTCTTCACATTTTCACTGTCGAACTTAAAGTGCTCTCTACTTATGTGGTGCATGGGTGTCATCAAAATTATTATCATTAGAAATCAGAATGCTTAGAGCTGTATTCTATGATTAATGCAATAAGCATGAATTATATTCAAGTTGCCAAAACTACTGGTCTACAAACCTGTTCATTTTCACAAGTAAATTCATTTATATAAACCTAGAAATGTGACCACTCAAAGGACATTTCTCAAGGAGTGTATGACTACAGACGACCTTAACTACCAAAATGAAACCTAAAGGTGTGACCATGAGCTCAATTGAAAGGCATTAGCATATTGACTTCCAACCCCTGAATTTTCATGAAACCTAATAGTGTGACCACTCAAATCAAAGCTCGCAGTAAGTACATTCTAATAGCAGTGTTCACTTCCAACTACTGAATTGTCAAATGAAACCTAAATGTGTGACCACTTAAATGAAAAGCTCTCAATGAGTCATTCTAAAGGCAGTGTTCACTTCCTTGGCTTTGACTCATACCAGAAAATGTCCGCTACAATAGGGCCACAGTGTGGAGTCCTGCGGGTCGCAAGAACAGATTATTTTCATTTCTTTCTGGAGAGAAACCGATAATTTTTTGGTGAAAACCAAACAGCTACAGTTTGAGTACAAATTCAAGCACCCACATTCAAATTGCTCGCGATCACATAACGTCATCACAAATCACGCGATAATATAAACCAATCACCATTTGCTGATTCTTACTCTCACAGAAAATATGAAGACGGACTTGAATTCTTAAGTTGGTCTGCGCAAGCGCCACGAGCAACAAATAGGGTGCACTCTTAAGCTTGTAAAGGATGATTTGAGCTTGTCCTCTATTAAGGCACGACTAATAATTTATTTTAAACCAAATGAGTCCGTGAGCCGGCAAAGCTTGGTCAGTATTTGGTTGGTCCGTAGCGTTGCTATGCAAAATGCACACCATACATGGGATTACGCTTGTATGCTTCTTCAGCAGGCCATGCCATCTTTCGAGGTGACTCGTGTAGCCGTTCAGAAAATAATATGCCTCTATACTGGGGGTTTAATTCAATAATTTTGCACTACAGCCTCGCAAACGCGTCAAGTCATTTGAGGTAGCTTTGACTGGACTATGCAGACAGAAATCGATTGGCGGACCAGTATAAAATCTAAATGGTCGGCAATACAAGTTTACGCCATACAATGTATATTTTGACGTACAGTTTGAAAGACACGAACGCCCACTATCTTATGTTCAAACTCAATATCATAAAGCAATTAACACGGTAATTGTTCCCACTAATGAGAATAACAGGGTAGTCACAACATTGAATATTTTAATTTCCCCATTCTTCAAATACTCGGCTAATCGATTTGTTTATGGGATACATTTCTGGAGATTGGAAACATTAAAAATATACATTCTAAAAAAGAAATGACAACCCAGAGTTTGACGTCGGTCCGTCACAACTGATTTGTTTCGTAAAGGTTAACAGCTAGCCTAAAATAATTTGGATTCGTTAAACCCTAATCACCCTTCCACCATAAATGAGCCAGTCTCAGGGTATGCAGAAGCAAAGTATGTTCACTTGCGGCGCACCGATGTTTTTAGTGACTAAAAGCATGAAATGCTTGGATTCATGACTGCCAACGGCCCATTCAACATAAAACGAACAAAAAGTATCATCTATGATCTCTTTTGTCCGTTTGAATATTTCGGTAGCGTGATTCAGCCCCTGTGGTCATGAAGTACAGTCACTTGATATGATGTTCCTGCGCTGAACAATAGACAGGAACTGATACTTGGCGTTAATTGTGCGAGGGGCTCTTCACGTCAACAAAGTAAAACATAATGGTAAGAGAAACCTTGCTGAGGAAGGACTGCGTTGGTATACAAGACAAACTTAGTTTTATAAGGGTTTATGGTTTTTTAAACGATTTAATCATCTGCTGCTAGTGTTCGAGTCACAGCAGAGAATAGATATTACCTTCACACTTCGTGCCTTAAAGAAAAGGCCGCCATGTTGGTGTACCATAAGTGGTTGTGCATCAACTCATAGTGGTTGCAGACCACGGCAACTCGGGGAGGCTAGGATTCCATTCAAAAGAGTCCCATTTTCTACGCTATTTTTGCTATTTTTCACGCTATCGAAAGGGTTGTAAACGGCGAACATCCCATGTAAAACTTATCCAAGTTCCGCTTTCCACGGCTTCCCAATTGTTACTTGGTTGTCATGCACAGACTCCAATAAAATAGGCGACACTTGTTTTCACAGCTTTAATTAGTATTAACTACTAAAATATTACAATGCTTAAATGGGACGGTATGTTCTTGTGCTCATTCACAGCATAAACCCAAGTCAACCAATGATTGAGCGTAAACCCATAAAAGTCGTGTTAGGCATGTACAATTGTTTCGTTATGTCCGCAAAAGTTTGGTTTTATTTCCTGATTTGGTTGACCGAAAAAAATATTATCACCGTGGCTAACAGAAATGAATGTACATCTTATTAGGGTTTGCTTGTTTGTTTGTTTCGAGAATCACAAATATAAAATTAATTTTTTTCCACAAGAGAGTCACAGGAAAACGAAAACAAAGTTAAAAATCAATCCAATGAATTAACATTTATAATGTGCAATTTCCATGTGAATATGATCAAACTCGCTTTACATTATTAGTGTAGACGAGATCAGACGTTCTAATCCAGATCCAGTTTTTTAATGTCGTCCATGCTTGTCACGCCCAGCTTCGACTGAACTGCTTCACGGACTTGGCTATACACGCCTTCGTCGAGAGTGAAGACTTGCGCCGTCTTAGAGATCTTGACGTCTTCCTCTTTCACCGCGACAAACATATAGTCGTCTGCCAAAGCACTGCCTTCCAATTTAAGGCCAACGAAGGCAGCAACGATCTGGTTACTCTTGCCAATTGTGCATGGAATGATTTGGAGGGAACCCTTGTCCTTTTTGGTACTGTTAAAAGCCCACAGAGAGAGGTCGTCTCCAGTTTTTGATAGAGCCTGGAGGGTTTCCTTAGCCAGCGTTACCAGCTTCTTGTCCTCTCCAACCAGGGAATCCAAAATTTCCAGCACTAGAGCGGAGATTGTGAAGCTGCGGCCTCGTTGAATCTCATAGTAGTTGTCGTACTCGAAGACTTGAATAACCCAGCCAAGTTTTTCCAATACGTTGACGTAAAACTTGTACCACTCGTAGGTATCGTTATAGCGGTCGTGTGCCTTATTTGCTGCCCGTTGAGCAAGTTGTGAGGATTGTAAAACATCTTCTCTTTGCTGTCCTGTCACAGTGGACGTAAAGGAGACCAAAGCACCCCCGTCGAGATAGGCTGCACGTTCCCCATCAGCAGGTTTCGGCAAAGGAATGGTGAACGGCGCACCGGCGTCTGTCAATCCAAGTAATCGCAACGGCTTTGCAAGTTTTAGTGACCTTACAAAACGCGCTGAAGCCATGATTTTTACGAAGCAGTGCAATTAGTATTCGTCAGCGTCAGCTCAAAACTTTTCAAAACGTACAAGCGCTCTCTTGTTTATACCACCACTCATTATCATAAGGCCATTCAATTATAGCTGCACGTTCAGCCTATTAGACTAGAAGGTTGCCATAGCTATGGAAAAATGTAGAGTGATTTCCACTCTCTTTAAAAATATGACGCACGTTCTTAAGTGGTCACTACATGGTTGCACGAACTGCACCAATACTTCCGTGGCGAGGAAAAGGCAAGAAACGCTCAAAGGGGGGACTTGAACATAAAGAGTAGTATTTTGTCTATTTGAAGAATTCGATCACCTCCGTGGCCAAGGTACAAATTGACCCAAGCATTTCTTGCTTTTTATTCACTAGAAAAAGTTGGATGTGCCAAACGTCAACATTCTTTGCCATTTGAAGACCCAGAAACTGCCTCAATATGGCAGAAGAATATTATGAGCTACGGTTTCACTTTCGACGGATTTCTATTGTCGGCCCTTCACGACGAAACAAATGGAGACGGAAGGACAAACAAAATTGGGCGTTTTCCAAATTTCAGAACTGTATCTCAAAAACAAGTCATTAGCCGGATATAAATTATCGAGAGTTATGACTAGTACCCTATTCTAATAAGTAGAACAATTATAATTTTAATTGCCTCAAACGAGATTGAGTCACAACAGTACAATAGCGGGCGTTCGTACCTTTCGTGATCGAATCCTTCACTCAAACGGACAAAAGACTACTCTTTATGTGTTTCTTTATGTTGCTTGCCAAATGACAAGTCATGCCGTCTTTGACTACACTAAGAACGTAGGAAGTCACTCAGTTAAATTTATTATGGCTACCATCTGCTTCCTGGCAGCTCAGCCCAACTATTAGATTATTAGTAGACATAACCCTTTCAACTTTACGAGTGATTTCCTCGTATATCAGAGTATCAATCTGGTCTGTACATTGCAGAGACTTTTTACTCGGTTTCTGACTCAGAACCGTCTAAAAAAGAAAACGTTTTTACAAAACTTGCATGAGCTTGCATCGACTTGCGTCTCGTTTGGCCACCTTTTGCAAGTCAATGCAAATTTTTTTGTCATGTCGAACTTGTATCGACTTGCATCTCGTTTGGCCAGGGCTTTAGACAGAAAAAAGGGCCGCAAGAAACCGCATACGAAGCAGTGTGTTCTGAACTCGGCGTACTGGGAAAGCTTGTCCTGAGAAGAGCAAGAATTGTCATACCAGAGAAACTACAACAGCAGATCCTTGACCTTGCTCACGAAGGAAATCAAGGCGTAGTCACGACAAAGCAGCGACTCCGTTGCAAAGTATGGTGGCCCAGAATCGACAGAGAGGTCGAACATAAGTGCCGATTCTCCCATGGATGTCACTTGGTGAGCCAGCCGTCACCGCCCGAGCCAATAGGACAGAATTGGCCACAGAGCCAGACCTGCTAGGACCCCTGCCGTCAGGAGAATACCTACTTACAGTTGCTGACTAATACATCCTGTACTTTGAAGTAGCTGTTTTATAGTTAATTACCTCAAAGATGATCGAGTGTTTGTAGACCGTGTTTTCCACACATGGTATCCCTTTGCCACTCAGAACAGATAATGGCTCGTAGTACATCTCTGATAAATTTGAGCCCTACTTAGAGGGAAACGACATCGAGACAAAACCGAAGCTTTTTTGAAAACGCTGAGGATCACACAAATTGAGATGAAGGTCTGACGACAAGACCTCCTGGAGTTTCTTATTACATACCGAAGTATACACCCCATACCACCACTGGTGTCAGCCCCACCAAACTTCTCTTTGGGTGTGAATTCCGCTGCAGAAAAGAAAAAGGGAAGAAGAAGAAGAAAAAGAAACTTTATTTAACTACGGAATTTCATCAATCTTTAGATTGCTTTCCATGAAAGCCGTACTACATACTAATAAATTTATATATAACTTCAATAATTACAATTCAATATAAATATGAATAAACTTCCTATACAAGATAAAAGTTATGTACAATTAAAAATTGCATCACAATGGAGATCAAGCGACCTTTTGAACGATGCCATAGAGTGAGCTGATCTGATATGGAAGGGTAAGTTATTCCACAGAGCAGCCCCACTATATACAAAACTGTTTTTGAGGGCATCTGTACGAGGCTTTGGGAGGAGAACTTTTAATTCACTATTTCTTAGACTGTACAAGTTACCCACAGTATTCATTTCAAATTGACTTTGGAGGTATTCCGGATAGATTTTATGTATAATCTCATACAGAATAATGGCCTTATGTTTATATCTTCTTTGGGATAGGTTTATCCAATTCAATTGCTTTAGTATATCTGTTGAACAAACATCGTAATCATAACACTTGTTGGTAATTACTCTGGCCGCTCTGTTTTGCAATTTTTGCATTCTATCTGTCAGCCCTTTGTTAATGTTGCTCCAAACTACATCACAGTAGTCAAAATATATCAACTTTGAAGAATAGCTGTACGAAGTAGTCAACAAACAAGGAAGTAAAGTCACCGTCAAATCATCTACTGGCTAACTACCGACGGAACATGTCGAGATGATACCATGCCGAGAACCCGGAAGTCCTGGACCAACCAGAATATGTAGTCGAAGACCAGGAAGGAGGAAAAGATACATCTGCGATCCAATCAAGCAGGTCGCAAAGGGAAAAGCGCCAGCCAGAATCAAAGCTGCGTGGCCGCTGTAAGGTCGCCCATATATGTTACACTGCCTGATCGGGATTAATTTTTTTGCGCCAAAGTAAGAGAAATTTGTTTGCGCAAAATCTGAGCAATCTGGTACCCAGACCCTCCAATGTGCACGAAACTCGAAGGGTGGGAGGACGTTTTAAGAATTGGATCGCTAGTTGAACCCGTCAAGGGTAATCTAGTTTAAATAGATCTCTGTAGTGCAAAGACGACCGGGAAAAGTACCAGCGGCCAGAAATGGCGAGCTTTCTCGAACGATGAAGTTGCAGGGACCCAGTTGATTTGGCGTTGCCAGTGAAGCTTGCGGCGTGAGTTGCGTGGAGACCAGAATATACTAAAATGGACAGAAGGGACAAGAGCGGAACTCTCAAGAGAGATTTCAGTTTCTCACCAGAAAAATATCACACAGTATAGATAACTTGGCTTTTGACACCTTGCTCCAATGAAACCTGACTAAACTATAAATTATCACTACAACACTCATACACTTGCTTCTTGAAGGTTGAGAGTCTCTGCATATTGAGCTTAGGAGTAAAAGTGTCAGCCGGCGAGAAAAGCTGAGTAATGCGTGACATATCTTTTTATGCACAATCGATTTTGGCAGTTTGACTTCGAACATTTATTTCTAATCAGAGGCCACGATTAATCCAGCCTTCGCTTCAATACTTTTTTATTCCTTTTATTAACTGAATGCGTTTCTTCTCTCAGGCTTTAGAGTATTCGTGCTCTGTAACAAATATAAAACTGAAAGCCCGCGGGACTGAAAGCGAGGAATGAATGAAACACGATACATGTTTACTGCGGTTTTGTTCACAGCGTGTTCAGTCCATTTGTGACTGCAAACTCAGTGCTCAGGACTATTTCGGTGTATTGTTCATTTCTAGTACACATTGACCATTGCGAAACAAAAGCTACATGATCGAGTGGAAGAAACATTTCAGCAGGCAATGTATGATAAGCAGAAGTGGACCAAAGTGAACCCTGGGATATAATTAATATATAATGAATTCTGATCGTACAGTGTTATTTTGAACCACCATTAGATGTCGTGTTGTGCATATTGTGGTTGAATCCGGTTGTATCCAAGAACGGCGCTATGGGAGTTTATGCTCAGCAACGGAAAATCCTAAATATCCTTCTATTATTGGATTAAAACATTTAATTTTAATTAAAGCCGGCTTGAACCAACTCGTAGAACAAATTTCGTTGTGTTTAATCCTTAGAGAATATTTGTATAGTTTATCACTTTAATACCTTCTCTCAACAACAACGTCGACAGTGTAACAAGGTCGCCTTAAACTTACCTTGGTTAAACCCAAACTGAAGGCGATATGTAAGGACTGTTGTTGCACGAAACAATGTGCTTATAAATGATTAAATTACGTCTTCATTAATGTTATACAATATTCACAAGTGCCGCCACCGTTCATTTTCTACTCTTTATGATGCTGCCGCTCATATGTTTGAGCTACGGAGATCAGTAACAGTAAACAGTATAACCCTGTAAAGTTAATTTCTACCTTTGATACCGTTTAATATGCTTCGTATTGCGAATAGAAGCGGGTCTGTTTCTTTCACCAGTATAAGTTTTATCTTTTGATATTGAAATATAATATTCATGCTTTTCCTCTTCCGTTTCTTTTGTGCTTGGCTTTTACAATAACCTCGCAAGTTTACTATTCGATGCTTCAGCAGATGGAGTGATTCTCATAACAAAGTATTGTGACGCGCCTAAACCTTTCACATTTATATAACAAGATTAAACACAGACTTCATATTCTTTTTGGTGTTTTCATCCTTAACTGCTCGCCCATTTAAACAACGTACCGTTGCCCTTGGACAGTATTCCGTTATTTGCTGTCTAAGTCATGCTTGGCAAAGCTATACAGGCAGCTTCCAGTCTTCAGCTTATCTTCATGTTTGTCTTCACGCTTGGTGTACACAGTGCAGGTATGAAATCCTCGTGATCAAATGCGAGACGACATGTTAGCCTTAAAAATAAGCAAATTTCAAGTAATTTGAGAAAACTTGATCTCGTGGAAATAGCGCAATCGCTTCCTGCTCCGCTCCTTTAGACCCCCTTTTGTTATTCCCCAGTCTCTATACTCTGTTCTAAACATCGTAATGTTAAATAATACAACAATAATCGATATTCACAGATATCCCCTTGCCCTGACTTAGGCGATTTTGATCAAGCATCTTTTTCTCAAAAACAGGCCGTATTGTCTCAGGAAATAATTGCGTGCCTTCTGACTCAGGCTTAGTGAGACATACACTGCACAGTTTCTCCGAAAGATATCGCGTATTCTAAGTTCTCCGAGCTAAAAATAAATCTGCTACGTTTACACTTTTACACGAAAACTTTTCTTGACCTATCTAGTGCAGAGTATCACCGGTTCGGAGCGGCTTTGGCCATATAACTATTCAGTCCAGAATCATTCAATGCGATCGGAACGTCACGAAAAACTTAGCGGAGCAAAGCAACAGCGCTAAAAAATGCTCGTGTGTTATATGCTTGGTAACTGAAACTTAACCAAGTTATCCGTTCACGCAAAGAGGTATAAATCTGGGATTACTGTACAAAAACTATTAAAGGTGAAAGCGAGAATGCACTATTTTGGGAAACTTGTCAGTAACTCAACGGTAAAGTGGCAGTTTGTGTTCAAAGGCACATATAAAATCCGAGTTGCTTCTCGTGAGCGATACTCGCTGTTCCTCCCTTCGTTAGGGTAAGTTAGCGAGAGTCTGCTGCGCTACCAGTTTTCCATTTTTGAAATCACGGACTCCGTTTAGCTGCGAATTTATTTAAAAAAATCAAATCCTAAATTTTTCACAGAATCAAAGCAAAAGTTGAAGGGTTTACTTCTAAGTGCACGGACCTTGCCTCGCTGGCTTCTGTGGCGCTCAGATAGAGTCATACTTCAAACGGTTTGTCAACTATTATCATTGTAATCGCTATATAGCGGGTCAAAGGTTCGTTCGCAGCATTTCTCGAATAGACTTTTCCAACCCGACCAAGTTTTAAAATTTGAAAGAAAAAAGAAGTCATCTGAATAAATGATTCAAGTTCCGATTGTGCTCAACGAAATAAGCTAGCCGAAACTGAGACACTCGTATTAAACGTAAACGAGTGAGTACTACACACAGGGATACGGACAGCATAACTTGCATTCTCATCAACTGTAAAACGAGTCGATTGTTTACTTCCTCCCGAGTTTGGAAAACATGTTAATTTCGCATTACGAGTGAGACAAATTAAATTACAGTTGTTGTCATTGGTAAGGGACCTTCTATCAGCCTTCAAACCACGGAGGTCGTTGACTGACAAGAGTGACGAACACTAAAAAACCGGATAGCGTCCCTATTAGAAATATTACCCTCGCAGAGGTCGGGGATCTATTAATAATGATAACGATATTCGCTTTCTCAGACAACACTCGTCAGCTGACATTCGTGAAGCCAATGGAAGACAAAGCGCTTGTGGGTCACGTGATAAAAAATGTCACCGTTGCCAAAGAGGACATATGTGAAGTGATGTGCTATTTGGATGAAAATTGCGTGTCTTACAACCTGGGACCACTCAAGGAAGGAACTCGCATTTGTGAATTATTTGATGTGGACCACAAACAGCGTCTCCAGCATCTGGTTGAGAGAAAAGGCTTCTCTCACCATCCGATAAAGGTTTGTTCGTCAAGTGAAGCTATTTCTTTAGGACAGCGTGACAGGTCAACAAGCATGACAAGCAAAAAAAGTCGACAAAACGAATGAGACCGATTAAAACGGGCAAAGCGTGACAAGCTGCCAATTATAAGCCATTATCACATTAGAAAAATGACTTAAAGTTATTGTTTGCTTTAAAGAGTGGTTGTTCCAGTACCCCATGCAAACAGAACTTCAAATGTCAGGCCGGCTTCACAAAGGTTGGCTTCAGATGTGTCTGCATTGCCGGTTACAAAGGAATAGACTGTCTCGAAGGTACGGAATCTACAAACTTTATTCTGGTTGCGGGTCAGAAAAGTGTAAAAGAGTATGATTTAAAGTATTTCGACAAGTGCTCTTTCTTGCCATCGAGCTGTATTCAGTAGTCTTGAGATGTAGCAAAATTTCGCTAAATTTTCACTTTCTTCTTGCTTTTCTCAGATTGGTCACTTCATCGCACACTTAACTTCATAGAGCAAACATATTTGATGATGATCACAAACACTAATTGGTACCATGTGTTAACTTCTGCCACTGATTTATTCGCAGGGATCGTTCTCAGCTAAAGTGGTCGATCACTGTCTCACGGCTTTGGTATCGAAAGAAATTTTTTCTGGATATGTTTTTTCAGGTTTCTACTTTCTTAAGTAAGCTCTGCACTCTAGCGAGTAAATTAGTGAAAGTTGCCGGAAGCAAAACACCAATAATCTTGAACTATGGATCATCAAGTCACCCAGAGTAGGCGAAAAACCCATGTCTCACCGACAGATTTTCACGGAAACATCGCCAATATCTTTTTTCATTCTGTGGAAAGGAGGTAGTTTGTATTTTCCCTGCCGGGCTCGAATGGCAATAGTTTCTTTCAAGCTTCAAAACCACCGCTGAACATTTTATTTGCTGAAGCACAAAATGATAAACACGTGTCTCACAATTTTGTAACATACGTTACCATCGAATAGAGATGTCAATATTTTCGCTGTTTGTACTGTCTTCTTTATCCTTCAAATATTACATGGTTCATGGTACAAAGTTCACCAAGGTTTATTAAATACCACGACTGGTTTCACTCATTTTTATACGATTTTTTAATATTAGCGATTTTATAAGAGGTACCCAAAAGTGACGAATTTTTCGTGTAACATACGTTACCATGTTTCTCCCAGATGCTTTGGCCAAAATTACTGAAGGAACTTGTTTTGACAAAAGGACCCAAGAGGGGCACCAAAATGTGTTCTACTCTGAAAATCGAAAGGTTATTATTCGACAGAGAGCGCGAACAAGGTGTTAAATGCAACCTAAGTTACCTGTAGCATACGTCACCGAAAATGAAGTGGTTTTTAACGCGCTGAGCACGTGAAAGTTCACAATTCTCCCTGCAGCCTGAGTGATTTTGATGTTGCAATACCTCTCTGGTGTTTAGTTCGCTGCTATCACTGTAAACGTGGCTTGTACAAGCTGTTTTGCTCAGAGTGAAAATTTCTCTAAGGAGCTCTATTTCGATGAAATTAAGTTCCCGAGAACTGTTAAGTGTTCCATTGGTGTTACTAAATGTCATTCAGTGAAAAAACTCACTTAAATATTAGATTTGCTTTGGAATCGGCGAATTGTAAAAATACCGCTCTTACAGTGCCTTAAAATTTAAGTCTGCAATTTGTTAGTAAAATTATGTTAAACAATTTGCTGTCAACGGCAAAAAGCAGTAACAATTAAGCTGATCTATAAAAACAGCATTCTGAACGAATTTCGGCAAAATCCGTGATGACCCGATTTTCAATTTTGGAGCGCCAATTGGCCACTTCAGCTGAGAATGAGCCCGCAGTCCACATGATGCTATATCCCATTCACTACTGAACGAGTGTATTTTCTTTTATCTCGTAGAGGAAAAACATGCTTCATCGTCTGACTCGGTGGCGTCCTTATCGAACATATCTTCAGTCAAAGAGAATGTTCCCTCGAACACCAATTCACCAGTCAATATTTTAGCATCTAGCACTAAAACATCCAACTTCTCTACACGCCCACCTGCGCCAGTGATATCCTCAATAGTTAATGCACATCTTAGCCTCGCAGTATCTTCATCTGTACACTTCTTATCGATCAGCGACGTTCGCAGTGCATCAAGCGATGGATCCTCAACTTCACACTTAGTGTCGCCTCTCCTGACCACATCACAAGGCTCTCCTTCATCCTCATCAAACTCTCAGCTCACATCATCATCCTTAAGCATTGCAGTATCTTCATCTGCACACTTCTTATCGATCAGCGACGTTCGCAGTGCATCAAGCACTGGATCCTCAACTTCACACTTTGCGTCGCCTCTCCTGACCACATCACAAGGCTCTCCTTCATCCTCATCAAACTCTCAGCTCACATCATCATCCTTAAGCATTGCAGTATCTTCATCTTCACACTTCTTATCGACTAGCGACGTTCGCAGTGCATCAAGCACTGGATCCTCAACTTCACACTTAGCGTCGCCTCTCCTGACCACATCACAAGGCTCTCTTTCATTCTCATCAAACTCTCAGCTCGCATCATCATCCTTAAGCATTGCAGTATCTTCATCTGTACACTTCTTATCGACCAGCGACGTTCGCAGTGCATCAAGCACTGGATCCTCAACTTCACACTTAGCGTCGCCTCTTCTGACCACATCACAAGGCTCTCCTTCATCCTCATCAAACTCTCAGCTCACATCATCATCCTTAAGCATTGCAGTATCTTCATCTGCACACTTCTTATCGATCAGCTAAGTTGGCAGTGCATCAAGCGCTGGATCCTCAATTTCACACTAAGCGTCGCCTCTCCTGACCACATCAACAGGCTCTCCTTTTATCCTCAGTTTATACGCCATTTTGAAGGTCAAATTTGTTGTCCCTCAGAGTCGTGTTTTTGCCAAACGTCAGCCAATCTGAAGTCATTTGATGACATTAGGAAAGCGGTAAATCAGAGATAAACGATGGACTAAGAGGCCGCATTGCCTTCTCATGATTTGATGACTTACATGTAGTGATGATTTAGATTATTTAGTGAATCCCAATTTAGCAAGCGATCGCCAGTTTGTTCACCAAGCCTAAACTGTAGCTCTGCAATGGCTATCACATATTAATAATATAGTTATTTCATTTTCTGTCTGTTTGGCAACCATATACACAAATGTTTTGTATCACCAGTAGCAAATTATCGATGATATAGACTGCATGTTATATAGGCGGAGTTGCTGGCTCCAATTAAATTGTGTTGTCCAATTTGTTTCAGATTTTTTGCTAAAATAGTGCTTCGTTGTCGCCGGCGGACAATCCAAATGAATAAGTAATAAACACAAGGTTGATCCACCGCACCAGCTGTCTAACTCTTCCAGAATTAACAACGTATAGAGTGCTATCCTTCTGCTGATGCCGAATTTTTCTGTGGGCGACTTAACTAATAAGCCAATCATTGAGTTCCTGAGGCTCCCTCACATAGAAGGCGTCTTGTTCCTTCACCGTACTCAAAACATAAATACCTGGCTAAGCATGGAAGACCATAAACTAAATTGCGGTAGTAGATAACTTGCAAAGTTATATTAACCGTAGTAATTTGAAACTGATAGTTTAATGCCCTTGATATATCTAATCTTGTATTGTTTCAGCAAAAGTTTAACCTTAGTTGCACCTGTCCCCTGTATTCCTTTTGTATCGCTCTGTTCTTATATAATGAAGTTAGCCATGTTCCACCGTTTATCATGGCTCCTTCTTTAGGGTAGCTCGGTGGTCCCACCTCCTTCTTTGACTATTGTTTGCCTCACTGACTCATTGGAACTGCAAGGGATTCCCTTGTTATGATGTGGCATTTGAATTAAATACTGCTCATTTTTAGTACAGAAGAGAGTTGGGTCCTGCACAGGAAGAGGTCTACTCTGAAGGCTACATCAAACTGAAAAACAGCTCTAAAGAGAATTAGATCAGTGCTTCAAATTCTTTCAAGGCGTCCAACTTTCACACATTGACCCTTAGTCGATCCAAGTTATACATTAAACTGATTTTACTGAGTTGGTCAACTAAAACCCAAAGCAACAATGTTGAACATTCTGACGGGCAACAAGCTCCAAGCATGCCTATCCACAGATGAGTTGCAAGTTGACCATGTCCAAAACAGTTTAAAATAACGCAGAGTTCAGTGCTGAGGGAATATGGAGTTATTTTGAAACAGCCCATGGCAAGCAGTGTAGCGAGCCATGCTGCAGAAGTGCCTGTCAGTGATACACAATCCCTTCATTTCATCAAGAGAAGCTTTGCTGGTCCTAAAATACTTTTTGTGGCAAAGATTTCTCAGTTTGAAACCCAAAATGAATGCAGAGCATACAGAGGTGAACAGGCAGACTTTCCACAGCTCTCCCCCTTTTAGCAGCAACTTGTCCAGTGACTAAGATTTACCTGGCAGTCACCAAGAGATCCACACTTGGCCAGGAAGACTAAAATGCAGAGTGATTCTCCATTGTCCAGAAGCCAGTCGCACAGAGGCATGCACGTAGAGTTTGGTCCGCTCCGACGATAGCTCCCACCTTTAATAAATCAGCTGCCTATGTTCTTCCACAATGCAAACAACCACTTCCGGATTGCCGGCTTAATGGCACAGTCCGCTTTCAAGGAAGCTGTTTTATTGACAAGCAGGATTTAGAAGCACAAAGTGGTCTCAAATCGACTGCAATAAAGAATTATGCCAGTAATTTTGCTAATGAGACACCTCTGTCGGGTTACTCCTCCCCGGCTTAAGGAAAGTAACCAGAAACGGTTTTAATGTGAACTAAACAAGACTTAGTACTAACGAGTACAAACAAGACGTCCCTGAGTCCGCATGTCCTCACTCGTGAGTCTTACTGCGCATGCTCCGTAGACCCTCGTCTCTGATCGGCTACTATAAACTAACAGTGTTATCGCTACATTACCCGAAGTCTAACAGCAATGGGAGGGGAGGTATTTAAGAAAGGAGTTGGGAAGAAGCCAGCTGAAGAGTTGAAAAGGAAGGCTTGATAGCTGGATTCGTGCCATGCAACCCTCAACCGAGCCATAGTCAGCTGTGTGTTGCACTGCTGCATTAGTAAATAGAAAATGTAAAAAAAAAAATAAGTAAAGTGAAAGGGTAAAGAGGATAGGATGATTGGTTGGAATACCGTAAATGGTGACATTAGGAAAATCGATAAATTACCTCCTTTCAAAGACAAATCATAGCACGTTCGTTTCACAGTCACTTGATTTATTCCATAACCAATAAAATATAGTCAGTTTTGGAACTCGTGCCACACCTGGACAACAGCCTTGATTCAAGTCAGTGGTGCTTGTACACTAACACACACGCAGATAAGCCTCAACAGCACACCAGCTACATATGTGGTGCGTACCTTTGCCTAGGCAGGTCCACACCATGGCAAAAGATCATCCTGGAGCTGCATCATAAAGAACTTTATACTTCCCATGTCTCAGATAGAAGAAGAGAAGTAAACTACCTTTAGGCTTCTCCAAGCAACAGGAGCAAAGTCCTTTGACTCGCCAAGGCGAGAAGTGGCACAAGTGGTCTGTGTCGCGTCAAGTCCTTGCACAACAAAACAGTGTATGCAAATTATGATTACTTACGTCACGCTTGTTGAAAACAAAATAACCGTATTCTTAATCTGTTTTAATCCAAAACTATAAAGAAACTACCATAGCTGCCTCGTGGAGGGTCTCGCCTTACCACACAGCGTGTCAACAAGAGTTAAATCGAATGAACTGGCGCCATCATTATGTCTTCGCGGACCAAATCTCTGCCCGACGATTCAGATGTGTTCTACGGTAAGTTTACATATACGAGTTAATATTGCGCGGCGTTTTTCTTTTTCAAATCAAACTTATTTTGCCGACTTCACAGCAGTCACGCTCGGGTTAGTTACTCTATACACGATCGGGAATTGTTGCCAAAGTTACAAAGCACTTAACATCAATTTGGTGATCGGTCGAACGTGTTGATAACTCACTTAGCTTCGGTCAGTTCTACAATTCGTCGTTTAGCGTTGTTTGCCCTGGTTCGAAAAAATTTCGTCGATATGTAAGTCGAACGAGAGCATTCGAATAGCTGGGATCTATCGATTCTTTATCGTAATACTATAACACAGCAAGAGTTCGCATCTTTTATTTGGCACATGGTACAATAAAGATTCGCGTCAGCCTACTTTTTCATCACGTGTTATTTCGCAAGGCTGAGCCTTGCATATAAAGGTGGTGTTACACTGGTCGATTTGCAACGATACGATGTTGCGCTAAAAATTGTTTCACGAAACGAAACACTGGCCCTGAAAATACTTCGTGATTTGATTGAATGATTCTGTCACGAAACTTTTGTGGCTGAGTGAAGATTTTGTTTGTCTCGGAGAACTCCTCGCTAACTTTAGGCAGCTAGATGGACTTTGAACTTCTTTATTCGGTTTATTCGGCGACTGGCCTGAGATCTACGAGTAACTCTGGGTCAATTTTTAATCATTCTCTTCTAAATCTTTGACTGGAACAAGCGACTACGTACCCTCCAAAGGAGCTTCGGGTAGTACGTACAGCGAACAGCGTATCCTGTTTATACTCTGCGTCACAAAATAATAACAAATTCTTCCGGATTCAGCATGCAGGTGCAGACTATGAACAAGGGTGAACATTGGATATCCATAGTTCTTCACGTCCCATGTTTTAAGTATCACGGTAATTCCCACGCCAGTAATGGAAGAGTCAGGGTGTTAGTGGGAGAAAGTCTAAATTTGTGCTAAAGTAATGGGGCGGAGTTTTAAACAAGGTCTTGGACCGCGGTTAAGAAAGTCCTGGTCTTAAAAAGTTTTTCAAAAGATACTGAAGGAAATGTGATAAATATGCTTCACTCAGTCCCTTTGATTGAACCATTTTTCTCCTGACAATGAAATCCACAGACTTATCCCCCAAACCAAAACTTCTTTGGAGTGGCACATACCTGTGTGGAGAATACAGCAAAAAAAAAGCCGAAAAGAAGTATTTTTTGGGAAGCTATCCTGGTAGTTTGCACTTGATGAATAAATTTGCAACAAAAACATCTCGTGTGGCCCCGTTTATTGCTCAAATAAGTAAAATAGTTGAAGCAACTATTTTAAGGGAACCATTTAGGGTAGCACAGTGAATTTGAACTGTTGTAAACTTGAACTTCAGTTAGCAATCATTTCAGTGAGCATGCAACCTAAAGAACAGTGCAGCCGATAGTCAGTTCTGTCAGTTTGCAGACTAAGAACATGGCAACAGAACTTTCACAGTTATGTCAAAGTGAACTCATGACAAGACTGAACGACTCTTCTTTTCTTTGCAGACAATACACCAAGGAATCCCGGTGTTAACATGATATCAGGCATGAATAACACTTTTATAACCAGATCTGTCTCAGAGCAACCGCCAGGTGAGTCTATAACCGTATACAGTACGTCATTAACCGGGTCAGGCTGAATATTTGTGAGTGCATGATATAAAAGAACAATGGAGATCACGTTTTAAATTAACAACATCTCAGCATACAAAAGGTTCACTAAACCGTGAATGCTAAGCTGCCACAGTGCGTGCCGTCAAATCACTTGCAAAGAAATGAGTGAGTAGACCCCAACAACAATCTAATAGTAAATCAGTCACCTACCCATCGCACAATTGTGGAGCACCTCGACTGGTGATTATGGTGGCTTTACTGCTGCGTAAATAAAGCCGAACCTAACGGATCACAAGTATATCAGTTCTGGATTAGAACAATTATTCATTCAAACGCGGAAAATTCGTCTTGCACAACTTCCTATTGTTAACTCGCACAATTTCGATTTAAGAAGAAGTCGACCACCAATATTAACCAATAAATGCCGACCTGTAGGTCGTGATGACAATAAGAGATTGTTTTGGATTATTGTTCAGAGGTTGTCCAATCAGCTTTTGATACACAAATTAAATAGTTCACATTCCGCATGTATTTCGCAACACAGCCAAAGCACTCTTTTCCCACGTTACTTACAATACTGCAAGTTACTCAAACTATCACGAAAGATGGCTGCAAACCCGGGTAAGTAAAGATAAAGAACTCTGAGATGTTTGAGTAACATTGATTAGGATTTTGGCTCCAACTGGACTTCAGTCAATAAGCCGACCGTTATAACGCCCTTCTCGAGAATATTTATCAACTCTGCAGCCTCCTGTCATTGTAGCGTCATAAAGTTGCAAAAGACGATCAAAATTGTTTTCCTCCAAGACTAAAGAAAAGAATTGACGAGCAAACTAGTTTGCAAAAGCGTAAATTTTGTTCAGAGGCGTCAGTTGAGCATTCAAGAATGCTAATTAATTTACTAGTTAAGAGCATATTTGTGGGCCTATCACCCACCGCTGACCTGTGTGTTGAGAGAAAAACAAACATAATTTTAAAGTTTTTTCGATGTCTGGATGATGTTTGATTGTTGCAACTGTAAATGCCCTAATCTTGCAACACCGGTGTTCAGGATCTTGTCACGACCGACTGATCGTTTATAGTTTGGAATGCTGATTGCCAATTCAATATGTTTTAAGCTCACGTATGTAAACAACTAATGTGAACTTATAAGTTGCGATGAGAAGTTAATACGTCGCTTGGACGTTTGAAACAAGTGAAACGCCGAATATCGCGATTAGATTAGTACTTTTTACCAAGTACTCTTGGCCATCATTTAACCTCAAAGAGTATTGACCAATGGTTTGGAATTGAGAAAGAGACGCAAATTCCTTTGATCACAGAAACAAGGCAATTTAAATCAACGCCACAGTGGGATTTGAAATTACGAAATCTGCAGTGGTAGAAGAAAAGATTCGAAAAACGATGTTGCAACGTCTTTTTCCTGGGCGATATTGAACAAAGCTGTAGCTGCGCGGCGATTGGTCAATTGAATGACGTCATGCTGTAGCTTTTTCGTGTGCACAGCACAGCTCTACACTTAAGCAATATAACACTCGTTTCCATGTCTATGTACTCTTATATAAACACTTGGGATGTTGGGAGAACACGAGAAAAAGTTCGAAATCACGAGCCGCTTCGGCGAGTGATTTTGAACTTTTTCTCGTGTTCTCACAACATCCCAAGTGTTTATATAAGAGTACATAGACATGGAAACGAGTGTCATATTGCTTTTATAAAATAACGAAGCTTTTATTACCTGAAAGAACTTTATATTGAAAATGATCAAGTTCAAGATTCTCCCGAAAACCGTCAAAACGCACGCTCGTCCAATCGGAAAGTCTGTTTCACGGCACTTCGCTCAAGTCAGTCCATGAATGAAAACGGAAAACCATTCCCGTTCACTTGAAAAACTTGACAGGCTGCTAAATGAAGGTGAATTTCGCAAGAAATGTGTCGGATATTAGTACCACTGTTTGTCAAGAATTCAAAAGAACCGGCGAGAATGTTTTGAGCCGTCAGGTTTCAACTTTCAGGACAACGGTGTCACTCGACGTAAACATGTCTGCACAACAACACTATTCTGCTGAAGAAGGTAGTTTGTACATTTGCTTGCTTTACTTGAGCATTACTTGAACTCTGCCGGACGACAGTCAACTCCATTGAATTGACTCAACAGCTTTTGTGCCACCGAGCCGACAGCCGAGACAGACTCATTAGCGAAGACTGTTTGTGCCTTCATCACCATAAACTTACAATTATTCGTGTGAAACTCCGGTGATCTAAGCCATCCAGTTACTAGCTACGAGCCACAGGAGACGAAGGTATAGAGGTTAGAAACTTTAGAGAATGTTCTTTGACTGTGTAATTGTTGGCTTTCTGTCTCACGGTTTCCGAATTAAATTTCATGCAATATTCGGACAACTTTTCTTCACGCTGCTTCACTAATATTGCACATGATTTGCACACGGCTTCACTATTTGCTCTAATAGCCCACTGCAGTTTCTGTAACACACGAATCTTTGAAGTAGGGGACGACACGCAGTCTTTTTATTTCAGGATTCGTCATTTCCATGTCTTTGTACTTATTTATAAAATGGTTTTTTAACCAATCAGAGCGCGCGTAGTATCATAGTTATTTTATAAATCTGTTTACAGAGTACTTTACTGATCAACGCCAAGTACAATCGACATGTCTGGGAACCCAGGTATTAGATTAGGCTGAAATTGGTTACAAAAACGCGTTCGTAAACTTCATCTACGGCTCTTGATTTCCTGCTTGACCCCGCAAAAAACATTACTGGTGATACTGGCTTATGTAAATTATATCATATTATGTTGAATCATATATGCACCGTTTGTGAATCAATTTCATGTCTTACATTTTGCTTGTCAGTTGAAATGAACCTGAGGGTTGACAAGTCCACGGACGAACTGATCCACCAGTCAAGGGGTAACATCTCCTATCAGCCAAGGGATAACCTCGCCTATCAAACGAAAGAGTGGAATGAGCCGTCTACTCCAACGACAACAGGGAACGCGGAGTCCTCCGGCGAGAAGCGCGAAACTTGGGGTCATAAGGCAGAATTCATTCTTGCAACAATCGGATTGGCGGTGGGTCTGGGAAATGTGTGGCGTTTTCCTTATCTATGTCAGAAAAATGGTGGAGGTAAGTCATGTTCTCTTGCTGATGGTCGTGCCTTGTATATCTTATTTGTGAACACATTGCTTTGGACATGGTTTATCATTGGCAACTGATGGCTATCGTGGTATGGTAGTAGTAGTATAAAACGGCGAGAAGGTTGTAAGTCCCTCGTTAATTGTTTAAAACCGCTTTAATGCGGCACACTCTGTATAAGAAACGTTTCTTTTGTTTGCGTGATAAATGGTTTTACGTTCGAAAGAACGCGGAAAATATTAGATCTTTGCCTCGTGTTGTACGCATCATTGCAGCGCGTTTCAACACAGTCCGTTTTTGACACTTCCGTGTTTATTTAGAGCTCAGAATGAGGCGAACTATCAAAAGCTGTAAATCCCAAAGTACTTCGCTACATTTTCCGAAACCTTTACTGTTTGGACTGAAGAAATGCAAGTTTTACAGGAACACAGACAAATGTTTAAGATATTTATTGACTGCTCAATAAATCATACAAAAACCAAACAGATGCGTAAAACAGACACTCGGCTTCTCATACACTTCGACGACAATTAAACGAAAAACGACGGTCAATGTGCTGCAAATCAAGAATCTAAAACGAAGTCAGCTCGTGGAATCTCGCTTCATATTTACGTTTCCGCTTTTGTCACTATAGTTCCGCACAGTGCATCACATGTATCATGCGACAGATTCCTATCAGACTTCTGTCGAAAAATTACGAAGTACAAACCAAAACATAGTAAAAAGAAATTTAAAGAAAGAAAACGAGGGAGAAGAAAAAGAATAAGAGACATTTAACAACTCAAAGTACAAAGTACAAAGTACGCGCTCGTCTCCCACGCGAGAAAATTGCCTCGTGACATCGTTGCCCGATAACGTGGCGGCTTCTTGTCAGCGATGACACGGTGTCGTGTTAATAATCAATTGGAAGTCACGAGACTAACACGCTTGGTTCTCGATTTGATGTCGAACAATTGTATCAAGAAGTTTTCCGCTGTAAATTCGAGCAATGCACGCAAAAAGTGTTGATTTCCTAGTTTGACTATGTAAGATGATCATCTATGAGTAAAACCGAAAATAGTCAGAGTGTTGTTGGTTGCCTTCCTAGCTCAAAATGTACAATAATACGTGCGTTATCATCGCAAAATAAGAGTTTGATGGGAATATTCGTCCTCCTGTTCCTTTGAAAGCTTTCTGAATTATCTTTTGGTGTTACAGTGAAAGATGGCAGGGCATCAAGATCTTCAAGGAAGTGGCGAAAAATATTCTCAAAATTACAAATAAATTGTGTTGGTACATAAATTTTTTCGTTTTACCGTGATAATTACTCGAGTTTACAGTTTACAAACTACGCCAATGACAATGACATTTACTTTATTTTTATGCAGAGAGGAAAATGACCTTTTCTGGGCTTCACTTTGGGCCAATGGCCTTTTGTGGGGGGCCTATAGTTTTGGCCTAATGAGTCTGTTTTTGTGTAAATATCAGTCAGGACATATTTGATATAATAAGGAAATAAAGACTGTTTGATTTCTTGACAGGTGCCTTTCTCATCCCCTACGTGATTTTCATGTTGATTGAGGGCTTACCTCTTTTCTTCCTGGAGCTCAGCATTGGTCAGAGGATGAGGAAAAGTGCCATTAGCTGCTGGCGAGATGTGCATCCTGCCCTGTTTGGCATTGGAGTTTCCTGCCTCATGGTATCCTTGATGCTGTGCCTGTATTACGTGGTAGTCATTGCTTGGTGCTGCTATTACTTTTTCATCTCCTTCACCTCAACTCTGCCTTGGGAGGCAAAAAGTCTGTGTCAAAATTATGGCTTGTACAAAGGCATTACAGATGCTCTCAACCAATGTAAGCAAAATACCTCATGCTTCAACACCACAACCTACTTTGACCTCCAAAGGAATGAGTCATCATTCCCTGATTGCTGTGTGCGTGATCCACCCCAGTACTATTTCTACTACCATGCCCTACAGATTTCCTCCGACATCGAGGACTCTGGAATTGGCATTAACGGCAAACTAGCTGGATGCTTGGTATTTGCCTGGGTTATTACATATCTCTGTGTTGTCAAGGGAATCAAGTCCAGTGGAAAGGTATGTTCAGAACAATGTTTTGAACTTTCTAACTTGATACACAATGCAAGTCAAGATGTGTGCCTTAGCAACAAAATATTATATTTTATGTACAGTGTGAGCATGTGGAGGACAGATGAGTGATAATTTCATTAGACAACAAAATGTTTCAAAACTTTTTTTAACACCAGTCTTACTTTTCTTCACCTACTGTACGCTGAATGGTCTAAGACTAACAATACATGAAAGATGGCAGTTGCCTGCATTTTAATATTGTGATTTCCATGTTTACTTCATACGATCTGCTTCTATTCATGACTTTAATACCTTGCAGTACCTACCATAATATTGTGCAATCTCTTATTACTTGGCAGGTTGTCTACTTCACAGCTACATTTCCCTATATCATCCTCATTGTGCTCTTCTTCCGTGGAGTAACACTGGAAGGAGCTGGAAATGGTGTCAAAGCTTTCTTCACTCCACAGGTAATACCAGTTTGCTGTGTGTTGTAGATTTTACTTTGTTCCCTGAAAGCCAAGTTTGCCAAGTGCAGTGTGGATTGAACATGCTCACTTCAGTGTCTTTCGGTTATGATTTTATTAAATCATCTTTTTTCAGAGTACAGGACAGTCTGTACCAACTTTTCATACCTGTACTTTGTGTTTTCATCTCAGTGGGACCTTCTATTGGATGCCAACATTTGGAAGGATGCTGCAACTCAGATGTTCTTCACCCTGAGCTTAGGATTTGGAGCTTTGATTGCATTTGCCAGTTACATGCCAATACATAACCAAGTCATGCGTGATGGCTACACTGTGGTGTTGGTCAACTGTGGCACATCACTGTTTGCTGGAATTGTTGTATTTTCCATCCTGGGGTACAGAGAACATATTACTGGGATTCCTGCCACAAAAGTATGTTGTTTTCTCCCAAATGCCATAATTTATACAGTTTATAAAATAAGAAAATATTGTGGTATTTACCATATTTATCATAATGGTATTCCCAGTCACTTTGCTATTTTAAATGTTGTACCATATTATTGTATTAGCAGTAGTGTCCAATTTATCTTATGAAAACCCAATTCAAGAAGGCCACACCAGGAATTACCTGATTGCAAATTCCTGTTTCCAATGCTGCCAATAGGCCATTTCTGAGATGTTCTGTTCTATCCTCATTCCCAGGCTCTTTTCCCTACCCCGTCCCCCAGGCACTTCCCTCAAGACGACAATTTGAAATCTCCCAGATTTTGGGAGACACATGACCAGCTGCAACCAGGCCTTTTTCTCTCCATGCCTGGGGGAGGGGGGAGGAGTATGGAAAAGAGCCTGAAAAAAAGGCTGGTTTTGTTTCACTATGAGGCCTATAGTGCGACACTTTTCTCATAAAGATAAAGACATTGATTGCATGAAAATCAACATGCCAGTAAATTAATAAAATATATTTTAATGTAAGGCCTCAATTCAAAATAGATGCAATGGGAATCTCAGAAGAGGGGTTAGGGTTAGGGTCAGCTATATTGGAACACATTTCCAAAAGTGCCAAGAGAAATATCGCATGGATATACCTCACATAGTTTTACTGTATTTATAGTATGTTTACTAGCAATATTATTACCAGCTGTGAAAAAATACAGTATATATTGTTTTAACAATAATATTAATGGCTACAGTTAGCACACTGCTTATTTGTACCTGTTAAATGCCTCCTCTTTCAATCTTGTGTTTGACTTCCTCCGCACTTACTCAACAGCTTGGTTCTGGGCCTGGCTTGGCCTTCATGACATTCTCAGATGCACTTCTCCTCATGAAAGTGTCACCACTCTGGGCTGTGCTGTTTTTCTTGATGTTAATACTGCTGGGAATTGACAGTGAATTTGGGACCCTTGAAGCAGCTATTGGACCAATCATGGAGTTGAAAATCTTCCCAAATTGGAGAAAAGAGCTTGTGACTCTCCTTGTTGCTGTTGTTCTCCTTCTCATTGGTATCGCTCTGGTGTCTGGCCCTGGATTTTATGTCTTCCAGATTTTTGATGATTACTCTGTGACCATACCTCTGCTGATCATTGCTTTGTTCCAGTGCATTGGTGTTGCCTGGGTCTATGGAAATGACAGGTACTACTGAAATCCACAAACTAAAGACAGCAATATTCCATAATTTTTATTATAGTTAGAAAGATAACACAATTATTTATATAGTTATTACAAATATTGAAGGGGGTAGGTAGCTACTAGATGGTGTTGCAGAATAGTTTTGTTGCTGTTTTGTATATTTTTTAAAATTTAACATTGAAACTTCCCTTGTACAATGTAGGTTTGCTGATGACATTGAGTTCATGACTGGCAAGCGTCCATGGGTTGGTTGGATGATTTGCTGGAAGTATGTTTCACCCATTGCCCTCACAATCGTCCTGTTTGCTGTCGTCATACAGCAAAGTCAATCCCCACCACAGTATACTAAGTTTGTTGGCTGCAAACAGGTATCATCATATTTCATACTTTTCAAATAATCCTGTATTTGAAGCACACTTGACCCCAACAATGTTAACAAAAAATTAATAATTAACAAATAATAAATAATTAATTTTACCACAACTCACTAGTTTCTCACTTTCCAATTGGTTGATTTACCATGGTAAATAGGAGTCCAGACAACGATGCTGACACCAGCATTGTACAACAAAACTTTCTTGTATATTTCTAAATATTGTGGTAAAAAAAGCCATAGTGTGGACTCTTATTTACCACTACATCACCACATGGTCAAAATTTGTTATGGACTCACTCAGCAAAGCTTTTTGACCATGTGATGACGTATATCATGGTAAATAAGAGAGTCCACACCACAGCAAACCAGTGGAAATTAAACAATCATAGCCGCTCTTTGATCTTCTTATTTTTTTTCTCAGTTTCCACCCTGTCAATAATACTTTAAAAATCACTCCCCCCTCTCAAGGACCATGACCTCCAATAATTTAAGTCCCTCACTCCTCACTTGAAAAGACTGCAAGAAGTCTGGATTGACTTGCAGTTTATCCGTTTACTGGTTTATTTCAACAGACACTTAAATTCAACCATCCAGTAGATTCATTTTCTCCAAAAATACTCATTATTATATGGTTAAAATGTTGCACTTGCAAATGTCTCATTTCCCATAAGAGTAGGATTTAACAGTACAGTAAGTTACAGTACATTTTCGTGAGAGTTTATATAGTTTTGCCAAGTCTGGTACTTTACCTCTTCACTTCCATTTTTTACAGAAACCTTTTGGTGGCAGCACTGGAAGTTCTACATGGAATGAAAGAGTTGATTATCCTGGATGGGCTGTGTTTGTTGTAGTGATGATCGTCTTGATTTCTACACTTCCAATACTGTACTACATGATCAAGAATTGGCCAAAGAACTGGCGCCAAGGTTTTCACAATACTCTCTGCACTGGAGGGAATAACTATCTGCCGGATCCCAATAAACCAGTGGAACAACAGCAGTCCAAGCACACAGATGGTGCTCGCATGTAAAAAATATGGACCATGTGTACTTTAGCTGCTGTTGGCCGACATATCAACCGACATATCGACCAATATGTCGGCCGACAGTCGGTCAATGTGTCAGCCGACTGTCAACCGACTAGACCATAGGCCGACTGTTGGTCAACAGTAGGCCGATGTTCATCAAACATCGATCGACTGGTGGTCGACTGTTGACCACCGAGTTAATTGTTCGATTTTTATACGTTAACAAAAACATCAGATTTGCATACTGGGCCACTTGAAAGTGAATCCATGACTGTCAGTGCAATAGATTTGTTCATAATGCCTTTAACACAGGAATTAAACCCTAAATAACACTGACAGAAATGTGATTTATTTTAGCCACCAACAGTCGACTGACTGTCAGCTGATGTATCAGTGGATACGCCGGTCAATGTCGGCCAACGGCAGCTAAAGTACACATGATCCAAAAATACCATGCCTTCTTTACCATATGTACTCAAGTAATTAAAGGCAAGTTTACTGTAGAACTACATGTGGTATTTCAGGAATGTTGCAATAAATTTGTACTGAGAAAAACTAAACAAATACTGTAAAACAAACATGTAGGAAATTCAGTGGTAAAATTAGCTAAGATGTAGTTTGCACATGAGTGTATTAGCAGAGTGTACTTTCAATGCGTCTTTCCTGATCAAAACAACAGCTGTGTGCTTTAATCCTTTAGGTCCCAGAGTGCCTTCAGAAATGAGATGTCATAAATTAAACACAAAGGTGCACTAAAAAGGCTGTTGGCCCCACCTCTTTTGACATAAATTTGCATAAAGTTTGTTGAATCACACGTGCATTCACAGCATTTTATTAGAAGTCGCGCTGTTCATGATATAGTTTCTCTGCAGCTTGGCAACTAAAAATATACCTAAAATTAAACACATGCATGCCGGAAGGATCTGAAGCAAAATGAAAATAATCCTTGGATTTTACTCAAATTGCACTCAAAATGAATGTTTATGTGATGGAAAATTTTTTGTTTTGCATGGTATTCAGGTACAAGGAAAAACAAAATTTGGACATTTTTGGCCTTTCACTAATTAGGAGCTGTTGTCTCGGTCACTGTTGATTTGACAAGTGCCTCTGTGCTTCCCTTGGGAAGCACTCTTTTATAGTGTGCCTTCATGTTTAAAATCAACATAATTATGTTATGGCCAAAAACACTTGTCACTGGCCAGAGACAAAGGGTTAAAACATTTTCCGATGTGCATCTCTCAAACACCACCTTAAGTTTGATATACCAAAGGCAACGGAGAACTGCAGTATGTGTATCGTCTAAAATTTAACTACTGTAAAATAATGCATCTTACTTGAATATTGTTGATACTTTGATTGGTATTATCTGAATTTCAATCTTTTAAAGCTGCTGGTGAGCAAAATGTACAGAAAGTGCAATGGGCACCAACACTGAATTGCTTGTGTAGAGAACAAGAGACGAAGATTGCACAGTAAAACAAGCCAATACTTAATAAAGGTGTATTTAGCAACAGACATGCAAGCACACTGGTGCCACAAAATATACAAACAATGCACACAGCATGCACCAGAACATTTGCAGAAGCACCCTTATATATTATACTGATTTTGAGACATTACTTGTTTCAATTGAAAGTTTTGTAATAGCATTTTACGAATATTTTAAACTTTTAAAATGTCAGTATGGCATCTTTTTTACTGGAGACTCAAATGTAAGCATTACAATATAGTACATTTAAATTTCTCAGTAATTTATATGTGGGTACTACTTGTCAATCGTCTCAATTCTTCATTTCCATGTGACGTCATGGCAGTCATATTTGGGTAACTGTAATTACACAGAAGAATATGCTATTGGCATCTGTTGCAATTAATCGCCAACATGGCTATAATGTACTTATTGAATCTGATTTTCCAGGGATTGATTGCAAATATTGTAACTTTTGCTAATGTAATAAAGGAAGCTAAATACTTACAAACCTGACTTGTTCCTTTATGGAATGCCAAATTCTTTGTATCCAAGCCCATCCACCAGGTTTATCACTGTTGGGAGTGAAAAGACAGAGGATAAAGGAAACCTATACGGTAGAACCAGGAGTAGAAGAAGTATTAAAAGGATGTCACTTCATACAAGCAGCAGCCAACTGGGACAACAGTGAATATTATGTTCTATCCTTACGCCCAAATAGTTATATTTTGTCCTCTAAATTGGTTGTGTAGTCCCACGGACTGAAAGGGTTCTGCAGACACGTCAACCCCCAAAAGACTCCATGCGAAAGATTCAGGCCGAGGGACTGGGTCCCACTCGGCCAAGGGGCGAGGGGTCTGGGCCCCACTCGGCCAAAGGGTTGGGTCTTTGTAGAATTTCTATTCGGCTTTATTTTTATTGTATGCGTGATTTTGACAACCTGTCGCTGCAGGGAATCGCATAAAAAGGGTGTCTCAAGATCATATTGTGGAACTCTAACGAGTGCTTTAATTATTTTAGCATAATAACACAACAACGGAATGCAGTTAGAAATCCGGTGTTAGGAAGGCCGCGAAGAAAGCAACGAGGCAGTACACCAGCGCAGTTTCAGGCTTTCTAGCTACTATGGGCGGTGTTGTACTGCCTCGTTGCTTTTTTTGCGGCCTTCAACACCGTGGGAGGAAACGTGAGTTTGTGGATTGGCTCCTGTCCAATTTCCATCTTGATGGTTATGAGGCTTTCCAAGGTTTCACTTTCGTCCAGATTTGTCCTGAAGGGGATCTTGTTTTTCCTCACCATGGAAAACACGCGCTCACTCTTCTGTTATTATGCTTCGTGATACTTCTTTATTCAACGCGTTCCATCCCCACAGAAACCCGAATGAACCTCTTCTGAGTATTTTTAAAATATTCATTTCTTGATGATGATGTCATTCTTAAAGAGGGACTTAAGCCACTTGATCGGCTGTGTCGATCCAAACTTACAATGTAGCATACGATTAAAATCAAAAATCTGCGTGATCGTACCAATGCGGGGCTCCACATGCAATGATTTTTCTTGTGCAAAACTGCAAGGACTGTCTGGCGTATGTCTAAATATAGTCGTGCACGTGCGAAAAAGACTTTTTGTGCTGACGGCCAGACAAAGCACGTGAACGCGATAATACGAAAAAAATTAAGCAATTGTTTGACTGGTGAATGTCAATACATGAGAAAATTCTCATTACTTAGGAAATTATCACATCGATAAATTTATGCATTTTTTAGGATCTTGTGAGACAGTAGATTTCAAAATTTTACGGGGTCCGTGAGAAATGGCGTGTATGCGTGAGATTGGTGTGGCTATGCGTGAGAGCGTGAGACAAGGCTCAAATGCGTGAGACTCACGCATAATGCGTGATGGTTGACGTGTCTGGTTCTGTCAGGATAAGTAAATAATTGCAAATGCTTGCACCTTTGGTACAGCAGTTGCTCGTAGCTGTGAGGACAGGAGAGATTAAAAACAAACGATTCCCTTCTGTGGTGTCTTAATTGTCGTTTGTATTGTACTGGGCCGAGTTTTAGAGCGATTTGAGCGAGTTTTCACCAACTCGCTCTGAACACGTGGCTATTCTACTGGGCTGAGTTGCGGACGCCATTTTGTACTGGTGGCAGATGGGAGACTGAGGGCGAGTGACAAAATTACATGGCGCGGGGTGGGGAAGGTCTTTGTCCCCGCCCCATCCCCTCTCGCCCGTCTTTGTCGCTCACCTCAGTCTATCCGCTGCCAACCAGTATAAATTGGCGCCCTCGGCTACTGTTCAACTGCATCGAATGATACCGCCAGCTACGCAGGCTACCACAGAAGAAATGTAAGAGGTTGCTTAGTTACACGGGTTTTAAACCAGCTTAGTATTGCCGCGCACGGTGTGAACAACTGACGTAGCTAAACAAGCTTTATTAAACAACTTTTAAACAAGTTTAAGGTGCAGTAATACGGGAAATAAAATCGTGCAACTTGTCGCGCAACATTGTTGCGTTGCAAGTTGAAGAGCGATGTTGCGCGTATTACCGCTCACGCAACAACAGAAACTTGTAGCATGACTCTGTTGCAATTAGACACAAAAGTCGGCCGGTGATTGGTCAGTTTGACATACAAGATGGCAACCGAGGAGTTTTGTTGCGTGACAAGTTGCAACGACAGTGGTAATACGCGCAACAAACTCAACTAATTTTATTGCAAAAAGTAGGAGCTCGTTCTACTTCTGCAACAAAATTTACAACTTCCAACATCAAAAATTTGTTGCGCGGCTAGTTGCGTGAAGGGTGGTAATACGCGCAACATCGCTCTTCAACTTGCAACGCAACGATGTTGCGCGACAAGTTGCACGATTTTGTTGCCCGTATTACTGCACCTTTAAGCATTGGTGTGACACCTGTACTTGCCCCCGAGCGTAACCGAGGGTAATAATCACGACGCTAGTGCAGTAGTATCGCCTTATTTGGAGACACCAAGCGGGTCGCCATCTCGAAATTTATGTTCGTCAGTCAGTCAGTCAGTCAGGCGGACGACCTTTAGGCCAGGTTCCTAAGCATTAGTGTCTCCGCCAGTGGCTAATTTTACTGACAACAATTGTACGTAACTGCGTTCACGAAAATGAATTTGAAAACTGGAAAACTTGAAACAGGAAACGCGAAGCTCGTCTTCAAAAAGAGAAGGGATCAGGCACTGGCAAGGCGAAATCGTGAAACGATTGAACAGCGCCAAAATACGTCTGAAAAAAAGACGACAAACATGCTATAACCGACATACCATGAACAGAAGCGTGCCGAAGAAACGGCTCCGCAAAGGGAACAGCGCTTGAAAGCAAATCGGGAGCTTCAGACGCCGTTTTGTGTTAAACTCAGATTCAGAAAGGAAAAGCAACAAAGGTCAGTCAGTGGAAATCGAACAATCACCGTGACACATTTATTCTATCCCGTATCTTGTAACTCGATCACTTCAAGAATGTATTAAAATCTGCATGCTGATTATTTTCCCTCGAAGTATTGTTTTAATCCGCTTCTGGCGCCAGTTTCGGCTACCGTATTCGCTCAGAGCAATCGGAACTTAGAGTCTTGAATGATTTAGTCAGATGTCTTATTTTTCCTTTCAAGACTAAAACTGTATGCTGTAATCTGACACGTGGTGGTTGCAGCGAAAATCGTTCACAAGCCCTTTGAAGTATGACTCGGTCTGAAGCCCGTGTATAATTTGAAGTTAACTGTTCGATTCTGGGAGAAATCATGCTGTTTTGAGAAGGTTCACATACAAAACAATTAGAGCATGCCAGAGTCTAGTGCATGCAGTCCAGAGTAAAAAAAAAAAATTCACAAGGGAAGCCTATTTAATTGTACTGCCTATGACTCAAAATTAAAAAATCAGTGTTCCTTTTTTCCCGTACTACGGCGGCCGACCAACTTCAAAATTTGAGTATTAATATTTGAGAATGTGCTTGGCAGACGTATGAATTAATTTGACGTGCCGACCGTGGGAAATACGCACGGCGTCACGCAATCGACTCTTTTTTCAAAGCAAAACACCATTCTTTTTCTCCTTCCATTGCGTGTAGCGCTTGACTTCGAAGAAAAGATTGCGTCAACATTTCGGTAAAAAAAAGGCTGCTCTTGTTGAGCAGTACCAAAGGAAAAGTCCAATCAATGGCAGAGCGAGAGGGTATCTGCGATTATCGTATTTCTAGTAGTCGAAAACCGCTCTGGACGCCAATTGGTCAGCGTTTGTCGCCGTTTTAGCAATGGTCGGCGCGGTAAGCCTAAACTCTCACTCGGCTACATTTTCCGCCTCTAGCGTCCAGACCTCGGATTATCAAGCGCGTTCGTTCTTCACTCACGTATTGCGCAGAAAAGACGGGAATGGATAGTTAGTGAGTTGCATCAGAAACAAATTATTTTCTAAGGAAATCAAGAAAATTGAGAACGGAAAAACGTACATTACTTGGAAAGGAATACCGGTAGAGAAAGAGAAAATAACATTTCATAGATCCCCAAAGAGCCACAAAGTAGGCTAAAAAATAGAACATTTATTGGTCGAATAAAAGTACAAACTTTAATAGCCTCATTTCTCAGCAGTTTTAAACGCAGACAGTTAACAATGAATAAATCGTCAGAAACTATAATAAAAACCAAAGAGACCATCAGCAAGGTTTCGTCTGTAGTCCTTTCACAAGTGTGATGCAAACAAGGCAATACCGCAGAGAGAAACGTGAAGCGAGGAGGCTTTGAATACTCGGCTCAGTGTACAGTCCTTGTCATGATGAATACTGTAAAGTTGGCGAATCTAATGCTTTAAAGTTTGCGGCCAACAAGCCAATACCAAAGAGAGAAACGCAAGGCGGTGCGAGGAAGGTGTTACTCAGGATACTTTGTTAAATCCAAGGTGAATACTCGGCTCACGGTACAGTCCTTGTCAGGCTGCGGCGAGAAACACAAGACATCAGCAAAGTCAAACAATTCATCTCAATTTATAACGACAAAACGACTTCAAAGGTCCGGACGGGAGGCTGAACATTACGAGAAGAAGAACTGAATATGCATTCCTGTGTATACCTACCTCGGCCGTAATGCCAATCAGAGCCTCTGCCCGCGTGTAAAACTCTTCCTTAAGAGAAATCACGATACACTGGAAGTTGGAGGAAGTCTGCTCTATTATATACCTTGCGACCTGTTGGAAATAAGAATAAAAATGCGTTGACTTGAGAATTGGAAAAAATTAGCATGGCTAAAGGCAAAGAAAAGTTACTTGTTGTCTGATAAGAATTTAATGCAAAGTCAAAAGTATGGAATACACGAGTTTATGAGAAAGTCTAGATTTCAACCGGGACGAGTTGTTCAGTGCACAAGTAAAAGCTCCAAGGGGTTGACATAGACGGGTTTCGCTATTATTCCTTTCTCTAGTACCAAGAACTCAGTTTATAAAGAAACGTTCGCGTGAAGCTGGTTTCTGAATAAGGGACCGGTCATTATTTATGCCAGAGGGTACTCCTTTTTCAAATCACAAGAAGGGGGATGTGGGGGGTGTGGGGGGTGGGGGGTGGGGTGGTGATCGGTCCCTAAATATTATTATTATGTTAGTTAACAGTGTTTAAGGGGTTATCTTATTGTACAGCTCACTTCTACAGGTTCTTGTATTTTCTCTACTGTCTCTCTCACCTTGTTGATGTTTGTGTTGTCCAGAGCAGCATCAACTTCATCCAGGACAAAAAAGGGCGCCGGTTGGTAGCTGAGACAAAACAAAAAGAACGCCACTGTAAGGTTTTCGGTAGAGTATCGTACAACTGGAATCAAAGTTATTTACAGTGCCAATCCAAAGGATGTAAGATAATAATTTCAACTAAACAGAAGCAAACTCGGATTTGGTGCCAATCAGAAATCTGGTTTTGGCTTTTGCTCCTAAATGACCAAAATGCCGCAAAATCTCCTCCAAGCAATCAAAAGGCGTCCAAATTGTTAACCTCTCCAACAATACCATAGCACACTAGCAACATAAACTCCTCTTGGTTATGGGGACATGATAAACAGTCACAGACTCAAGAAGCTACATAGTCCTGATGCGGTGCGTCATACGTGTTGGAATGTACAAACCTGTGTATGCCAAAAAGAAGGGCCAAAGCTGCGACAGTCTTCTCTCCCCCGGACAAGTTGTCCATGGGTCGGAACCTGCACCAGAAAAACGCGGCTTCTTCACTGAACAAATCGACTAAATTCGCAATCATAATAAGACTCGCACTGCAGTATGTCGGTCATAAATTAACCCGTTTTCTCACCTCTTTCCTGGGGCTACACAATTGTAATTGATTCCACCAAGGTACGGTTCCTGAAAACAACCATGAAATGTTAAAATGAGTATATCGCCCGAACTTGAACAGAATTCGCTGAAGGTTGTGATGCGGCTGTTCGTACCGCTGCTGTCATTTTCTTCGCCTTACTCAATACAGTGTTTAAAAAAAGAAGACAGCATACCCACCGGACATTTTACACCCAAACCCTTATCTCAAAAAACCGCACGCATTTGTAGCCGCTCACCTCTGCATCTTCTGGACCAAGAAAAGCTTGAGCGCTTTGGTTATTGGCTATTGCCTGTGGATAAAGAAACACCTTGAATTAGTGAGAGTTTGGGAGGAGGTTGGGGTGGTAAAGAAATTTAATTATGCCTCGTTTAGTTTGAATGGATTTTTTCTCTGTAGTATCTCCCTGTTCATGGTCTTTACGTGTTCTCCGACACAAATAAGAAAAGTAGGTTGATTGTGACCATTTGCCACAAATAAGAAACATGTTCAGGAGGTTTAAGCGGACATGCAAGGCACTGTTAGGAATTTCTTGAATGGCTTACAATATTTGCTGAGACCCTGTTCAGTTTGGTCCTTCAATATTTTGTTCTTTTGCTTTGTCGAAAGTGAAAATAGTACACGTTCCTTGTAACATTATTTGGTCCAACAAGGACGCTAGGTAAGACTTGTTTTCGCAGACCATTCGCAAGAACTAAATACGCCTACACTGCATCACGACTTATCAAGTAAACGCCAATTCTCTGCTTGGCCAAATACACTTTCAGAGAAAATACGACTCACCTTATAAATGTCATCTATTTGGGTGGAAACGTGTTCAAAGGCATCCATGAAACGGTCGTATCTGGAACAAAAGGAAGATAGAGATGTCAAAACTGGGTGGGAGGAGTGTGTGCGTAGTGTGTGCTGATTAATTTCAACTATTGATAACCTTTAAAGTTTTGTCAAGTTCTGCTATACGTCCAAATAATTATAATATTTTCAAGGATCAACATAAAAGCTTGCCCGCGGCATCGAAAGATTTCAGTCGGGCAAGTATGGGCAACAAAGAATACTGACTAACATTCAAACTCAAACATTCATGCGGTCATCTGTTAAAATCCGCGAGACGTTAGAAAGGTGAAAGGCGAGACAAATTGCCGAGATATGTTTCCATGGCATCCACTATATTTTAAACCTTCCAACAATTATTGTGCGCGTTTGATTGGATAACTGTCTTTACTTTTAAATGTAGAGGAGCGTAGGGCCCTTATTAGGCCGAGGTGTCAAAGATAATCCATAATCCATGACATGTAAAATAATGGCACCTCCGGCCACAGCCATTTAAGAACTCGCGTCTAATTGTACCTTGCTTTCTTCACAGTTTCGAACCTCCAGCCACAACCATTTAAAAACTCGCCATCTATTGTTTAATTGTACAGTGTACCTTACTTTCCTCAGTTTCGAACCTCCAGCCACAACCATTTAAAAACTCGCTATTTGTTGTCTAATTGTACAGTGTACCTTACTTTCCTCACAGTTTCGAACCTCCAGCCACAATCATTTAAAAATTCGCCATCTATTGTTTAATTGCACAGTGTACCTTACTTTCCTCAGTTTCGAACCTCCAGCCACAATCATTTAAAAACTCGCTACTTGTTGTCTAATTGTACCTTGCTTTCTTCACAGTTTCGAAGTCGCTCTTGGCCTTCCTTGCATGGCTCCTGGACTTCTCAAATTCAGCATTTGTTTCTTGGAAACGGCTGGTTACGCCATCCAGCCTTTAACAAAAGAAAGTACACTCATCTATTCCATATGTAAATTCCGACTTCCTTTAAGCTTAACTCTCTTTAAACTTCTCCTCCACTGACTTTCTAAGACTTCATACAAATTCAAGGACTTTGCAGTCAAATTCAAGGGTTTCAAGATTGTACGAAAATAAATAAATAAATAAACATAGAGGCAATGGCCGACTCAGATGGTTTTTTCGACACACATCTTTAAACAACAAACATTTAGGTCCTAATTCCATACAAGAAAGGAGAGGGAGCGTCTGTTAAAACTTGGCAGCAAAAAAAATTATAATAATAAAGATCAAACCGGTTTCAGCATCTTAGTAGTCTCCCGCCATAATCGCATACAAAACAATGGCTTGGGAACCGCGCCAAAGTTTAACACACCGAGTGAAGTGAGTGAGCGAGTGAGCGATAGAATGTAGACAGCAAAGACTCCTAAATATGCTACGCATATCCGTGAATCAAAAAAGATAGAAGACAAACAAAGTCTGTCCCAACATTTTTCACGGCGCCCTGACAGACGTTTAACAACAATACTTTCTTACTTGTCCAAAGCCTTCATGTTGGGTGCCTGAATTCTCTGCAATGTGGCCTGCAGTTTGTGAACTCTGTTTGTAAGTTCGTTGGCCTTGTCTCGAATCCTCGCTGGATCATCCGTCTGCATATGAGAGAAACCAAACTCTGAACTCAAATACCAACCTCACATACCCAGGCCATACCCTTACGCTTCAAGAGTTTTAACTATTAATTAAAATTACCTCCGTTAAGTCTCTCGTAAGGGAAGAGTAGTCCATGATAATCGCAGCTTCCCTTTCATAAATCCTCTGCGCACCCTGCAAAAGACCCAGCTGTTTACTGAAACCAAATGATTATGAACAACAACAACAATAACAACAACAATAACAACAACAACAACAACAACAACAACAACAACAACAACAACAACAATAACTTGATAACAAAATATTCGCCTGATCAAAATTTAGCAAACATCTAACATAAAAATGACAATATTCAGATGACGACGAAACTCGCTTGGTTTGACACAACTATTTGTTAGTTTAGCTGTACCAGCAACAGCAACAACAAATATATTTGTAGCGTGATGATATTCATAGTGTGTAGTCGGTTTAGCAGTGGTTTGAACTAGTGTTAGCGAGCACTGTGTTTGTGTATTTATCAGCAGCTTGTCTTCTCTTAAAAAGCAACAAATATATTTAGTGATTTCCTAACTGTTTATGTTTTTCAGGTTGTTCTGCAATGTTCTCAATTTGGGGTTCCGTTTTAGCTGTTTTGCTCGGGTAGTTACACCGCGTTAAGATATTTGCTTTCTTCTGTTGATTTGCTGACCTGGCTGCTTAAGCTGTTATCGTCGGTTTCCATTGGCGTGTCTTCGTCTTGGTTAGTGGCCGAAGAGTCGCCAAGATGTATGTCCTGCATCCTTCCTTTCTTCAGTGGCAACTTTATGTCTTCCATCTGCAGCATATAAACAAAGCGGTACACATGGTGGTGACATGTTTCAACTAATACAACACAAATTTTTGCAGAATGTTGTCCCTGCAACTTGTGGTATTAAGTTCAACCCGTTTTTTGTGCGGTGCTCTCTTCAATTAGCTCAGATTGCGTACAAGTCGCCGCTACACGTCCCTGTGTGTACGGCAGGCGTTTTGTCGCTGCAACATGTCGCCGCTACAGCTCCCCGCTACAGTGTGCTGGAACAACTCCGCCCGACAACAGCGTTATAACATTGGACTTGCAATTAGAATGCATCCAGTGAGAACTTTCATTTTCAATGATCACACTTTTAGGTTTAACGTGACAATTCACAGAACCATCGAGATTCCGTCCCATTTTGGAAAACACTTTAGAAACATGCTCAATACACTGGATTTTGACAACTTCGCACTCCTTTTCACATTACGTTATATTTATAACCACGTGAACTGCGAAAGCATGTGTATTTGTTGGGCAATAAATGCAACAGCCTGGGATTAACCCTGTGGCTTAAAACGATAAATCGAACATTTGTGCGGGAGAAATAGATGGACGAGTTGCGTCGTGTAAAGTTTGTCTACATACGCATCATCTTGTGCTGTGTTGTGTCGTGCAATATTGTGAAGTATGTTGGTTTACCTTGCATGTTTTGAGCAGACTGTGTCGATCCGCTCGTTTTTGTTCCAGTTGAGTTTCCTGACAAAAGATAATTAAAACTAAAGGGTCAACATCTATCTGTGTATAAATACGGGCAAGCAGACAAACTATCCTCAAAGACGGACTATCTGGACATTTCGTCTGGACGAATAATCCATCTGCTTGCCTATATTTGTTGGGATATTTATACACACAGACAGACAAATTATCAGACGAACTAAAAATGCTTGCCCAAGCTTGTATGACTACGGATGAACCATATTGCTTTTAAAGTCTAATGTGCAAAACAAACAACAAAGCTTTTCCCAACCATGGTAGTCAGCTGTTTCTGGACGGCTGTGATTTCCTTCGTATGACCGTTAAGTGCTTTCCTCACTTCCTTGATTTCTGTATCCTAAGGAAACAAAATTATTCTTTTGGTATTCTGATCATACAAAACATGTTGGCTCACTTAATGTTTGTATTGTGGTGGAGTACAATCTGCAATGATTTCCTGAATTGGGAGGTCGCTGCTTTGATTCCAGCGGACGGCAGCAGCTTTTCATCCAAGGAATTTCCCTTTCCAACTGTCTACTTCTTACAGGTGAAGTTGATTTATATGTTACTGTACCTTTTCATCCGCTTTGGCTTTTGTCCCACTTCTACTCAACCTGAGGGTCTGAAGTATACTCGAGTCGTCATCAATAACCTGCAATGAGTGCCAAATAAAGTTACAAAAAGTATCTCCAAAGAAAGCCTGCTTTTATGCCTTCCGCTGTTCTAACCCTAACTCTAATCCGCAAAAAAATGAATAATCCCCCCCCCAGTATACAACCACAATGAGCGTAAGTAGAAAGCCAAGAACATTCTGCGGAACGCTGGGAACCACTATCATGTTAACATCATCGTTAAAAATCTATTCTACACCAATAAGCAGTTCACGAGTAAAATACTTGTGATTCCCACTAACCTTAAGTTTTTCCTTCTCTTCCTTTTTCAGTTTTTCAATCTCTCTCTCGTCCGCCTTCATGCTGTCTTTAAGTTTCTTCAGCTGACCTAAAACACAGTAATGGATGAAATGACAAAGACACAGGCAAAGTTTGATCCTTGTGCTTGCGCTTGCGTCGAACTGTTTTCACTGTGAACCAAGGAACCTTGTGCTTATTACGCTTACGTCGAGCTGTTTTCACTGTGAACCAAAGAACCTTGTGCTTATTACGCTTACGTCGCTGGAGAAAACCAGGCAACAACATATAATTTAAAAATCAAACAACAACAACAAACAACAAAAACTGACAGCAATAGGTAAACACTAATGGTACCTCTTTTGTCCCGGGATCTTTCATAGTCCAACTATGGACGAAAGAAAGCCAGTTATAAGAAAGTAGCATTCAGGTGATAACTGATGCAAGAACGGGGCATAAACTAAAACGTCGATAGCTTCCCAAAGAAATAAACTTTTATTTTCAAAATTTTAACTTTACTTAAATAGACACTTCCGTCTAATGGTAATAGTATATTTCTCATAAAAGCCATTTTAGATAAAAATAATAATAATAAAACTAACCAGAGCGGACATGACTGCAAATAAGTCTATAAATATGATCCTGCATATCCGGGCTTCTTGAAAATGGAAAACCCAACTAGAAAATTTGGTAGCATTGACTACCGTTTAAGTGCATCAGTAATAGCGTGCATGCAACAACAACTCAAATCGGTTTAAACTCATACGGCAGTCACAGGTTGCGGTCACAAATTGCACTAAAATAAGATCTTTGGGAATTGTGGACATCACTCATATGCACAACAGCCACAGACAGCAGAATTAGTTCACCTGATTTTGTAGCCGTGACTCTTGGTTGGCAAACTCCAGTCGTTTCTTGGCTCTTTCTTGTTGTGCTTTCAACTGTTTCTCTTCATATTTCCTGGAAAAATAACGTGACTTGAATGATGGAAGGGCAAAGACATCTTATGTGAATTTTAGAATATATTTTGTTTACTAAGTCTGATCGGCAGTATCAGTAACGCATATAATATAACCATCACTTGTGTGTTTTTTAGAGAGTTTATTTCGCACGTATGCACGTCAACTCCATGGAAGTGACTCATTCAGTGGCTGCTGTCCACGTATACTTACCACAGCACATAAGTATAGCATCGTCACAGGTACTCGATACTTACCTGATGTTGTCCACTCCAATACTTTCACAGAAGTCCCTGAACACCTATAAGGAAAGCTTTATTGAAATATGGAAATGTGACCATACACTGAGGCCCCGTTTATATGAGAAAAAGTTAGCCTGGGGCCCGGGTCACCCTCCTCCCCGATTCAAGTTTACCAAGTGTTTACATGGAAAAAAGTTGTCCCGGTAAACCAACCGGGTCAAAGCTGGCATTCTCAGTTTATAAAGCCCACGGATGACAGACCGAGGAAAGATCGTCTTATCGTTGATTTCTGTGCTATTGTGTTTTCGATTGTGCCAAAATTTTAATTTTAACAGCGTTTTGTAAACGCGAGTTGGCCCTCCCTCCCAAACCAAAGTGTTTACATGGACAAAAGTTGGCCCGGCATCCAGCGTCACCTTATCTCATCAACCGAGTTTCCCTGCCCCCAGGGTCACCCTGACCCCAAGGCAAGTTGTGATTTGCCACGTAAACGTTCTCTTCGATTTATAAAGAAATGTAGAAATAGTTGGCACGCCCAGGGTGACTCGGGGAGGTGACTCGGATCCCCCGGCCAACTTTTTCTCATATAAACAGAGCCTGACTCGACATTGGTTAGGGGGTGGGGAGCACTGAAACAAATTTTGTACCGGGAAGTTCCTCTTACACTTTCAAAACATTTTATCCTCTTATCACTCAGCACTCAAAATAGTGCACATCAAGACCACCAAAAGAGTAAGTCTTAGAACAAAAAATCCAGAACGCAGATCTGATGCATGCTAAAGTCTGTTTCAAATAGCCCTACCCTATCTTCGACTGCATTCATGTCATTTTCTGTATCTTGGATAGCGTTCTTTCGGGCTTCCATAGACTGCAGTAGTTCCTCTTGTCTGGGCTAAGATAAACGAGACAAAGATCAGAAGTCAGTCAAAGCCAAATGCGTCACATAAAATACTGCTGAAATTCTTTTTAAACAGTAACGGGACAAGCACACCATTAAATTTTATGATGTCATTATACTGTTAAAAGTTGTTAACCACAAATGTTGCATCTTCCCTAAAACACGCACAAAAACGGCGTGAATGGTGTAGAAATAATCTTCGGCTGCCCAAGCTGCATCTGAGATCATTCCCAGACTGAAGAACGTTCCAGCGGAGATAAGCACCCAATTGTTATACACAAAGCAACCCACTTTACCTGAATCTCGGCTAGTTTCTTTTTAGTATTTTCGAGGTCTCTTCGATTTTCCACCATGGTCGTGTTTACCTGTGTATAAAAATAGGTTGGGCAATAAGTTCAATACTGTTGTTGTTGTTGTTGTTGATGTTGCTGCCAGTGCTTTGTTATTGTTGATCTTACTGTCGGTAAAAAAGAAATAGATCGTTTCTAATGACACTTGCCGTATTTTCTCGGTCTTTCTTGGAGTACCTCAAGCGATGATCTAACCCATCCAGCTGCGATTTCAAGTTCTGAAGTTCTGGCTCCATTCTGCGATCCTTCGCCAAATCCTTCAACTCTTTCAAGTTCTTGTCGCGCTTTTGTTTTAAGTTATCCACTTGCTTTTCATCCCAGCGTCGAGCCTTCGCTCTCAAATCACTAAGGATGCAACAAAATAACTTCAAACTATCGCACATCCCCGCTACATGTTCTCGACTATGTACATGTCCCTGTGTGTGCACAGCAGACGAGTTTTGTCGCAGCTGTATGTCCCTGCGACATGATCCCTAGTGTGTAGGGGAACCTTTAGCCGATAAGTAACCAACTTTCCCCCAAAAATGTCAAGTAAAGCTTACCTCGCTCCACCAGAAATAATTCCAGACTTCTGGAACAGCGTGCCATCCCACGACACTGTCTTCTTCCTCTCCGACCCACTGAACGCCAGCTTTCTGGCCTCCTCCATCGTTTCACAGACCAGCGCGTTTCCACAGGCATACTGAAGAGCTTTCTGTACAATGGATATGAAAAAAAGGTGCAACTTAAAGTGTTAGGGTGGTTGCTTTTCTAACACTTTGAGTATCGCTGCTTGAGTTAAACAAACGCACACTGCTGGCACACTGTTACTTCTGGTCCAGTTACTCGGTGCAAACTTCTCGTAAAACCGTAACGTCAGACAAGTTTTACCAACAATAGTGTAACGCGGCCGGTTCTGGTGTAACATTCGGCGGGCATTTTCTTTGCGAGAGTGTCCTAAACAGTAAAATTGCCTTCTTCTCAGCCAACGGTGGCAATAGAAAACTGATTAGAATCATCGTGTAACAAACGTCGTGAGACTGTCCTCGCAACTCAATCAGGGCCGTTATATTTCTATGATAATGAAATACGTGAGTGTACCTTGATAGCTGGCGGATGATACTTTATTACATCGATCACCAGTTTCGCTGTCCCTCCAATCTGCCTCAGCTTTTCATTGGTTGGCTTCACTTGGATGCTATCCAGTGGAAGGAATGTTTCTGGCTCTCCATGCTAGAAAGGAAAACAAACGCTTAATGACGTGTGCATAACAGCGCAAGCGCAAGCAAAAACAATAAAGCAATTTCGGAAGACTTCAAATCGTGTTCACTTATTGCTTTGGTTTTACATTATTCACTTTTGGATTGATCCAAACGAGTTTGAGAGCATTCTCGGTCGATCATTAACAAAAGCAAAACCAGATTCGATCTCCTTATGCAAGCAAATAGCTTTTTCTCGTACTGCTGATTGGTCTCTTTTTCAAAGTAAACCAATCGCAAACGTACTTTTGAAAGTGTTTTGTTACAGTCGTCCGAAAACCGCTTAAGTCAACCGTACACAAAAGCAAGTCAATGAGAAAGAAAGGTTTACGAGCCGAGCTCGTGCGCACGCTGACCTGCTCTCGGAGATACTGAATGCAATCTCTGCCAGTCTTCTCCGTGTCCACTACAATGGCGTCCATGTTCTTGCCAAGTACTTTAGTGATTGCAAGTGTATACCTAGACCAAGAAAAAAAAAAAGAGATTTGTAGGCCTGACTCATAAATGGAAAAAGATCGCAACTCACAAAGGGCTCGCGTTCCATCTCCTGCAAATAAATGCACAAGCCCCACAATTCCTAGTATTTCCGGTCTGCAAGGCGTCCGTGGCGGAACGTCATTTCCCCAGCTGAGTAGCTGGTCGGCACTGCCAGGTCACATTCAGCGCTGGACAACGGCAGATATCAATGGAGTTGATTTCAAAAGTCCCAGAACTCTCTTGGAATAAAAAAAACTTTAACGCTGGTGGAGGGGCAAAAGGTTGATTAATACCAGCTGGTTGGCTGAAAACCCTTAATTTGTGCTTTTTTTTTTTTTTTTTTTTTTCATGGCCTGGGGTGGTAGTGGTGGGCACTGGCAATTTTTTGGCGAACATCCCTGAAGTCGAAACGCTTAAGGTCTCCGACTCGGTCCGCTTTCGCGGTCGGCCATTTTCTCTCAGCTGTGGAAACAAACGTCTTCATGTTCGTGTTTGTCTGAGCGCGCGTGTGTATGAGACAGACAGACGATAAAATAGAAAGAGATTCATATCACGCACTTTTTATGTACAGGTTCACAGAGGTCGATCAGGCGCCCGAACACACCGGGGAAGAGTCTTTTCATGCTTTCCATGTTCTCCTTTCTCTTTTGATGCCGCGCACTCTCGTGTTTGTCGACTTTAGCATCATTCAACTCAGTTTGCACTCGCTCCAACTCTCTACTCAGCTCGGTGTGCCGTCTATTGGCGTAACTGAAAAAGTCAACAAAACATAGCGGTAAATTGTACTATGTTTACTGTTCAGGTAAAGATATGAACCGTCATATATGTCATTAACGCTGAGACAGAGAGAGGGATCGCTTGACACTTTCTTTTTATAAACAGGTTGCTACCTCTGGCAGAGCACGCTGCCATACCTTGACCTAGCGAGAAATTGTCCATTCCCATAAAGTTTTGCGAGTCCCTCTAGGATTGGTTTGTGTTAAAATACAATACATCGTTGTAAAAGCATATAAAGAGATCTTTTAAGAAGCATTACTATCCATCATAAACTGTAAAAGATACACAAATTTCACAAATCAGAAAAGACAACTAAGCCAGCGTTCCCACGACAGGGCTCTATTCCTGTAAGGATTCAAAACTTGTAAACCGAAACTGGACAATTCTGTACATACGATATCTTATCTTCCATCTCTGTGCTCCTTCTACGCAGTTCTTCCATCTCCTGCTGATTTTTCCTGGCGAATAAAAGAAAAAAACAAGCTGTGCTTTATCGTTCATCGTTAACGTGTATAAAGAAGAAGAAAAAAGCCACATGACTTGCGTCCTGTAAATAAAGCAATTCTAAATTGTCCATGAGTGGCCTTTTTTTTCCTAATGGCTGACTAGATAGCGCTACAGAAAGAAGACTTCAAAGAAGTAGATTACTGATTTATAGTAACTCACCTAATGTAATCATCGTGCTTTTCGATCCTCTCTTCCAGTTGTTTTCTAATCACACATTAAAAAAAGAAACATTGCCATGAGACCACACCCATGGTAGTTTCAACCGCTGTCTGGTCCCTTGAACAGCTATGTAGATTAATGTATATCATACATATACATGACACTGGCTGTGTGCTTGGTACTGTCTGTGCAATGTAAACCAACCTCTGTTTTTTTAACTGCTTCTTTCTCGCTAACAAATCGATAGATTCGGATGACAAACGATCATGGAAGTCTTTGATACTGTATGTGTGCTATGTAAACCAACCTCTGTTCTTTTAAATGCTTCTTTCTTGCTAAGAAATCGGTGGATTCGTACGACAAACGATCATGGAAGTCTTTGATACTGTCTGTGTGCTATGTAAACCAACCTCTGTTCTTTTAACTGCTTCTTTCTTGCTAACAAATCAGTGGACTCGTACGACAAACGATCATGGAAGTCTTTGTCTGCTTTTTGGTCTCTGTTAATCTAAAATGGAAACTAGTTAAAAACAGCAACTTCTTGAAGCCTGGTTTTCACACTTTGACGCCTAAAGATGCCTGTCAAGGCAAATCGTGCAATACTTCCTATCGCTGCTTCAAAATGACTGAAATATTTTCGCTTTTGGAGATCAACGCCATGTATTTGAAAGCACTGAACTATCGAGCAACCTTATTGAAGATGCTGCACTCAAACAAAGCCCACTAATAATGTCTCACGGCTCGAAGCAAACATTTAACTCAAAACAAGATGCAACAAACAGATAACTTCCTACCTTGTCAAGCTTCTGTCTGATAGACACAGTCTCTTTTGCAGCATATTCCTTTAACCTGTTGTATTCTTGAAGCTATGAGAACATGAAAAGATTTATATCTTTGAGAAAATCTATTTATACGACAGCATTTGTGTAACTTAGTACTATACAGATCTTATTCAGCATGGACACAAATCGGTACCGCTTCGTATTTTAGACACTGATGAAACCACTGAGACCAGAATTACCTGCGAGTCCATCAATTCCAAATCTTGTCCTTGACTGGCTTGTTCCACTTCTTCTTCAAAATGCCTAGCAGCTTGCCTCACCTCTTCCAATTCGGTCTCCAATGCATTGATCTGACGAAATAGACATGTACTCTAGCAGGAGCTGGCGGTAAACATTACCTACAAACTCTATGTCCAGTCTTCAAACAGCCATGAATTTTGTGCTCCAACTTAATCGTGGCGCTGCGCCTTGAGAAACTCGTTAGCTTCAAGAACACTATGACAACAAATCGCCGCTTATCAAGAAGCTGGCTTTTTTGAGACCGATTGCTTTTTCTGTGTGTAAATAAATACTTCAAAGAAATTTATTGAGGTTACTAGGCCTTCTACTGATACAGAAAGCTGTATACACATTAAATCCTCACCTCTGCCTCATGCATTACCACAGCATTCTTGGCTTTCTTTGCTGCTGCCCTGTGACAAACAATAAATTGCAGGCTTAATTTTCTATCAGCACAGCTACAGTTACAATAGTCTTGGCCTCGTCTAATTTGGCAGTTCTCAGAATTTTTCTCGTCCAAATCTGATTGCGATTCTGATGGGATTTCTTCCCACTCTGGTAATTTAAAATTGCGAAATAGAATACTATCGTCTCACCTTGAGTTTTCCAGTCGTTGAACAACATGAGAAGTCTTCTCTTTGACTTTGATAAACATGGGACGTTTCTTGTCAAGCTCAACTTCCTGCAAGAGAAATTAGCAAGCATTCCTGAATTGAATCAGAAACAGAAACTAAGAATAAGAACTTTTTCTTCTGAAAATTTCCAAAAGATCCAGTAGAGCAAACCATAACGTTATGGTAATCCTTTGATACTTCTGTCTCCAGTGTATCAAACGCAATTACCTACCTTCTCTCTTATTTGTTTTTCAATTCCAGCCAATTCGCGCGAGATTCGAGCATTCTCTTGTTTCTTGATTTTCAAGTCTTCCTCAATCGCCTGGCGCCTGCCGTCTAACTTGGCCACATCCTTTTTCCTTGATTTCAGATCCCTGATCAGAGTTGAGATTTCTCGTTCATTGTGGTACAACTTGAATAGCTGTACTTGCAACTGACTCTCGTCCTGTTGTACATAATTCAAATCAGAAGCATAAAAAAGGCTTTAAAATGTACGTATTATTTTGATTAATTGAAATCCTTATAAATACTCAATTCACCAAGGTGTACATACAGTTATGATATCAAAAGCCAAAAGTTGAGAAGTTCATGAAGGATGCAAGTTGTATAATTTCTGGATCAGAACCTTACAAAACCAAGTACAGCATGCATGTGTTTAACACTCTTTATACACCAGGTTGTAGTGCAGTCAAGGTCGTATACACAGTTAATGAGCATGCCACTTACCATAACACTGAGGTACAGTGAATTATTTCAACATACACTCAATTCAGTAGTTTCAGGTATCTTATCTTACTGCCAGTCAGAGCAGTATGTCAAACAAGCCAATCGTTGAACTTACCAGTTCTAGTTTAAGCTTGTTATACTTTTCAGCTTCATCTTTTTCAGCCTTCGCTTCTCGTCTCTCAGCTGCTATTCCCTGGTAAATGACAAAATTGACATTCTACAAATCCAAATCTATTCCACTGCACTGAAGCTCTTTGTGAGGGGAATTACACATTAGATAAAAATATGTTACACACAAAGAATATATTTTACACAAATATTTACAGTCACTGGATTTGTTTACACTTCCTTCTGAAATTCCTTTGGAGCTTACTCGTTTGCACATACTTCCATACAATGTGCTTTAATCTGATCAGTCCGTTGACATGCGTACTATCAACCTTTTGATAACGTAGTGCAGCCCCTGTTTGTTACAAAGTTCCAACTCCCGGTACCAGGTAACTACATCTCCCTGCAAGACAGACAGTAGGAGCTGGTCCGCAGGTGTCCGTCAAAGAGGGAGTTCACTGTACTCAGTTGACTATTAGTTTAGTTCACATCATCACGTCTTGCAGCTTCACTTGTTCAGCATTGTTCGCTCGGAAATTGCTCCATTGCGGCCATGGCGACCCGCAAGAGCTCATGTAAAGTGAAAGCAGCCCAATGACCTAAGACAATGATTTTCGGTAGAACGAACTCGAAAGGCAAGTAAGTATTTCCATATACTACACAACTCGGGTACGTTCCCTCGGAATAGCCTGCGGATCATGCCACACATCATCGGGAGCGCCTCCGATTGAGCCCTCTCTCTCTCTCTCTCTCTCTCGTCACAGCGGCCCTGCAAATCGCCCATAGCCGCACCGAAAGTCTTGGGTGGTATTGGAATCCCACGACACACGAACCCTTCGTTCTTCGTCTTCCCAACTTGAATGCCCTCCTCAACATCACTCAATGCGACAACGTAAACTGCAGGTCCGCTAAATTCAAGCCGTACCCGAAACAACACTATGCAAGCCTGCCTTCGGGAACTTTTGTTCCTCTCAGCTGCCTACCATTTTGAACTCACAGCTATTCACATCCCGAAAATAGAACCGACAGCATGGGTGACCATCTAAGCCGTTGGCATTTGGACATCTCACAAGGCCCCATTTGAAGCTCTCATGGCTGATATCTATACATATCATGTCCCTTGCCCAACAGAAAACTTCCATTGCCAGGTCGTGTGCTAGGTGTCTCACTCCTTCTGGTTCCAGGAAATGAGCAGGAACATTCCAGTGTGTGACCATTCAGCCAGGCGTTTGTCGGCCTCTCCTCTGCTATTCAGGTGCACGCCTATGCTCCGGACACCGTACGCAACTCACAGTCCCAGTGAAAAGCATTGAATAGAAAGCATAGACTCGGGCTGTTTCTTATATTCGTGCGTTCATTCACTGACTATATAGTAGTATATTGATGATAGATATAAGCGGTCCATTTCTACATAGTGGTCTGTCTATATATAGTGGTCCATTTATATATAGTGATCTGTCTATATATAGTGGTCTGTTTATATATAGTGGTCTATTTAGATATAGTGGTCTATTTCTGTATAGTGGTCTGTCTATATATAGTGGTCCATTTCTACATAGTGGTCTGTTTATATATAGTGGTCTGTCTATATATAGTTGTCTATAGACATTCATGCATTGATGCACAAGGAACCCATTTTATCTCACACTGAAGCACTTTTCATGTTTGAACATAACAACAAACATCTTTATTGATCAATGATGCGACCGTTACCTTTCTCTTGTGATAAGTAAAGCTTGTTTCTTCCTCTGCCTTCTGCATCTCAGCTTTCAACTGCTCATACTGATCAGCATACTCCCCAGACCTGCAAAAGGCCACAAAACAGCCTCTTCAACATATGTTGTATACCCTGAGATTACTATTTTTAACTCTCTTTTTTCAACAAGATTTAGCAACTGTTTAATTCAGCAATTTCTTCAATTTTTCAGTTCTAACAAAGCAATTTCAATTCACTCTGTATAACAACGGTATCTCACAAATTGGTTGGCCTACCCACTTATCTTCTCAAACATCTGTGTTCGCTCCTTTGGGGTCTTCATTGCTATTGATTCCACAGTTCCCTGGTAAAATTAAAGATAAAAATATTCTGGCGAAACTTACATCGCAGGCACAGAATACCCGTTGTTTCTTCATTGTGTCGGCGCAAAGATTAAAGGAATGAGTTCCCTTTATTCGCTTCATTGCTTCTTACAATTCTTATTTTTGCGTAACAATAATATTCTTGGCAGGAGACCCCAGCAATTTTTCTCAAACATTAGCAAAATAATGGAAAAGTTCAACCATTTCAAAATCGGCAACCTAAACAAGACGCTTGAGATATTATACACTTTCAATTCACGAAAGCAAGCAGGAGGAGAAAGTGTTGACCTGTACGTCACAGCCATTCGCTAGCAAAGATATGTAACTACTTTGACAGGAGAAAACAATAACATCTGCTCTCCACGGCGGGTTATGGGTAATTTCTGAAACTATGTGCCCTTCATCTTGGACAAAAAACTGGCATGGCCAGTAAAACTGGTATAACCAGTAAAACTGGTACAACACTGAAAATCTTCAACCAGTACTAAACTAAAAAACAAAGAGCACCTTGACAATGCCGAAACTTAATCATACCTGAAAGACAAGGAAGTTTTTTGCTTTGACAAGGATTCCAAGTTCCTCCAGCCTAGAAGTGTACTGCGCATTGCTCACGACTTTGCCATTAATTCGGTACTCCGTGCTGCTTCCAGTAATCCTGCCAAGTACATGGACACAAGCTGGGTAATTATTAAACTGAATAAAATGACAAAATAATGGGCTACTGCAGTTATCTAGCACAGAAACCCAGTGTAATAGTAATGTAAGTAACCTGCAGTGGTGCTTAGAAGCATTAGGAAATTTGGTTTTACATGTGTGGATTCTGTGTACACAACAAAGTTTACAACTAATCAGCATGTATTACATGCTGTTAGTGCATGTAGTTTTGTTACTGTGATTGTTTCCTCAAGTTTTCTGCTGTCTTTTGTTGTATCAACATTTTCTTGTGACCTTACATTCATTCATCATAATGAATCCTTTACAGTCGCTCAGAAGAGTATTTTATCCTAAAATTGGCTTTTCTTCTTTTGTTCATGGCCTCTTTTGTAAGAATATATGCTGTTATCAGGGCCCTAAACAGTGTACATGTATGATGTTCATATGAACGTAATGCCATAACATTTCTTTTGTATCCCATACTTGCGCTGAAAGTGAATTTCAGTTCCATCCCCTTCAGCATACACTGCAGTGACAGTTGCAGTGCTGGCCACAGGCTTCCTAATAGGTGCTCCATGAATCAGATCCTGAATACAAAAATAAACAGAACAAATTACTGCAAATAAATCATGTTGGATAATCAGGCCCTGTCCACAAGACCGGATATTTTTGAATCCACAACTTTCTCGATGTGGAATTTTAAAAATTTGCATCCACACGTAGCGTATTCAAATCGTTTTAGCCCGTCCACACGTATCCGGATATTTTTGAATCCCCAACTTTTTCATTGCAGATTGGCCTCCCATCCACACGTATCCGGTGAATATGGTTGATGAATCCGCAACTTTTTGAAAACGCTTCCCAGAGTGGATTTTTTGAATACGCTGTGAATACGGCGTTGTGTGGACAGTCGAATCTGTATATTTTTGAATATGCTGATCAAAAAGTTGCAGATTCATCAACCGTATTCACAGATACGTGTGGACGGGAGGCCAATCCACAATGAAAAAGTTACGGATTCAAAAATATCCAGATACGTGTGGACAGGCTAAAACAATTCGAATACGCTATGTGTGGACGTGAATTTTTTTAAATCCCCATCGAGAAAGTTGCGGATTCAAAAAATGTCCGGATACATGTGGACGGGGCCTCAGTTTCTACATCATTTCACATAAGAACAAAACAAGCAGTCATAAGTCAGTCTACAGCCACGGTGCTGTTCACAGAACCAGTCTTGTTGGCCGCTTTGCATGCTTGCTTCATGCGGCAACAACAGGCTTCAGACTAGTAGCTGCTTCTGCCAGTCCAGGAATTGAAAGGTGGGTGCTGACAACTGGTTTGTTAGGGCTAAATTGGGTTTTATGCTTCAGGTGTTGTCGCAGGATTCAGGGAAGCCAGATCAGAACGATTTCTTCTCAGCCAGCAGGAGCCTAGACGATGCAGAACCAGGGTCGGGATGTGTTCTAAACCGGAGTGGCATGTAGCTCCATGTCCTGAATCCACACTTGTGGTGCCAATCAAGGGGAAAGCACGTGTTGAAGTGGTCGCTCTGTCATTTCTTAATTTCTTCTTTACGCAGCGTTAGTTCACCCAGGTCTGGCCACTTATTGGCTTTTGTCGGGTTGTCTTCCTTCTTGAGGAGATTCTTGATAGTTTGCACAACTTCCTTTGACTTCGCCATTTGATTGTGCATATCCTGGTCTACTCCTGATGTGTTAGAATCCCCATTCCTTGGCAAACTTTGTGAACTCGGCAGTCATACTGTGGGCCGTTATCTGAGTGGACAACTTCAGGGCCATAATGTGCAAACCTGGACTTCAGGGCTCAGTTGACTTCACAAGATGTTAGTGTTTGTGAAGATAATAGAAAGGACACTTTAACATAGTGGGATGTCTGTAAAGACAATAGAATTGACACTTTAACATAGTTGGATGTTGGTGAAGACAATAGAATTGACACTTTAACATAGTTGGATGTATGTGAAGGCAATAGAATTGACACTTCAACATAGTGGGATGTCTGTAAAGACAATAGAATCGACATTTCAACATAGCGGGATGTCTGTAAAGACAATAGAATTGACACTAACATAGTGGGATGTCTGTAAAGACAATTATAATTGACACTTCAACATAGTGGGATGTCTGTAAAGACAATAGAATCGACATTTCAACATAGCGGGATGTCTATAAAGACAATAGAATTGACACTAACATAGTGGGATGTCTGTAAAGACAATTATAATTGACACTTCAACATAGTAGGATGTCTGTAAAGACAACAGAATTGACACTTCAACATGGTGGGATGTCTATGGAGACAAGAGAATTGACACTTCAATGTAGTGGAATGTCTATGGAGACAATAGAATTGACACTTCAACATAACAGGATCTGTATTCAATCACTTTCAATGTGAATGGGTCAGTTCCAAGGACTTGCCAGGGATGGTCTGGGACCCAGCAGACAGGATGAGTAATGGAACTCTGTGTTCCACGCAATTGTCGCAAGATTGGATCATAACTTCCAATTGTCGACTCATACCAAGCCACCAGATGAATACTTTGTGCACTGGCAAGACTTAGAAATTCCATAGTAACCTTCATGAGTATAATGCAGCATCTAAAGCCTCCAGCAGGATGGAATAATGATCCTCAACGACTTTAGAAATAATCCATGAATCATAGTTATTTCACCTCTCATGGACCAATATACGCTGCAAGCAGAACCTCCTTCTCTTCGCTTCTTAGGGTGTGGGGGTTAACCCTAACCATAAGGAGGTTCTGCTCTCGGGGAAGGATTAACATAGCTTAACTGCACTTGGAACTCTGTCCTTATCTGGCCAACCCTCTCTTGTGCATTCCAGCTGATGGCAGACTAAGCACTCTCTGATTTCGCGTACACGAATATCTGATGCTGGTAGCCATAACACTGTCAGCACATCTCTTCCTTTAGACTCTAGCTTGGTGATGATTCAACTGGAGTACGTGACAGGGTAGTCAGCAATCAAAGTTGCTTTCCTGGGACATGTAACATGGTTTAATGATACTTATTAATCTCAACCTCAGATGCTGTGTACGCAACAGCATCTCATTTCTTATTAATCTCAACCTCAGATGCTGTATATACAGCAGCATCTCATTTCTTATTAATCTCAGCCTCAGATGCTGTATATGCAGCAGCATCTCATTTCTTATTAATCTCAACCTCAGATGCTGTATACACAGAAGCATCTCATTTCTTATTAATCTCAACCTCAACCTTTAAGGCAAGGGAATTTGCAATCCTATGCACATGCAATGTCTGCACAAAAGAGAAGGCAAAATATACCACTGCAACCAAACACACCTTAGCAAGGTCGCATATCCTTTAACTCCCAGTTTTTTAGAGGAACCATCAAAGAAGAAAACAGTCCTATTGCCCTGGCAAAACCAACCCACCAACAACCCGAAACAGCACTGTCATCACCTGGCTTTTGCTCAAAATGGATTCAAAATGCTTTGCATACTGAAAGTCTTGTGATGTTTTACTTGCTCTTGTCTGATTCCACTAGACTTGTTCAATCGATACCAAGTACCAGTCTGAAATATTTTTCCAGTACAGAACCAAAATATTGATACAGCATAATTATTTATCAACTTAATAAGAGACAAATTCTGGAGATCAATCTGACTGAGGTGCGAAATGCTAAAATCATGAGGAAGAAATCTGATAATCTGTATACAGTCAACTCTAAGGCAAACACCCTCGGGACTAGATTTAGTGCCCACCTTAGAGAGAGTTCAGTTACAAAGAAACAAGTGAAAATCGGCAAGGACCAAATCTGCATGCTGTCAGCCTTAGAGAGGTGTCCACTAAGAGAGAGTTGACTGTATTTCATAACATGAGTAAATGATTAACCTACTATCTGATCAAGGTGAAGTGAAGCAAAGAAAGTGCTTGTTTTATCACATTTACAGTGCATACTCAGAAATGATCAATCCACAATACCATTTTCCAGAAACCTGATTTGATATGCTCCTCAGACGCAAGTAGATTCAACTGGCAAATATAAATTTGAATTTGCTGAAATTACATCATCTGACCCACTTGCTATTTTCATCTGGTAGGATTTTCTTCCCGCAGTCAGAAACATGTTTGAGCTATCTTATTTTACAGGTACAAAAAACCAGCAGCCTTTACTCTTTCCAGTACGGCACAAACTTTATTGGTAAATAAGTGGAATATCTGTGAAGGTGAGATAGCTTAGTGACATATATCGCACCTTCACATTTAAGCAGAAGCAAAACTTTTGTTCACAATTTTCTTTCAGACTAGCAAAGGAAGAAACCTCTCAAGAATTTTGAAGAAGTATAATAAACTGTAAAAGCACACTTACTTTGACAGTTTTGACACGTAGGCTCTGTGTTTTCTCACCAAATACAAAACTGATAGCATCCATCAAATTGGACTTCCCTATCAGAAAGTAAAAAAAACAATATATCAAATATTTGAACAGCTTAATAGTACAATACATACAATATTAGCAGCAATACCACAGACATCAGATCAGTGACTCTTTCCCTGGTGTTTGTCATTTGTCATTCACCATACATCCACACTGCAGTGCAACTTAAAAACTATCAACACCCCATAATATTTACCCAACCTCCCTTGAATGAAAACTACAGTTAGTAATACTTTAGTGTACCCGTACTACAAGATGCAACTGGAATATCAATATCATAACTCATAATATCTGCAAAGTACATGTACTACAAATAATGGCTGGAAAGCACTTAGTCTAGACCAAGCAACCTCATGGACTACAATCTGCAACATTATTTATTGTTGTGACACCTTCCTCTTTCTCTTTCTCGTTGGTTTGAAAGCTGAGGCTGCACGGCCCCCATACAGACAATGTTGAGGGGGAGACGAATGGAAGGTTTTCAATCATTCTTGAAAATTTTAAGTACAAAGATGCAGCGGCCATGTTGCAAGTACTAACAAGTGAAGCTATAGATAAAGAATACTTTATTATCGACCTCTAACATGACCACAGTAACGTATTAACGTGAAACTCTCTATTTGAGACTCTAAACCAAGCTAGAGTCTCAACTATAAAAGGTATATATGTCGCAGTTGTAATCTTTGTTTCAACAGGGTGATAACTTCTAAAAACAGCTGTCAGTAAACGTACCACATCCATTTGGTCCGATGATAGCTGTAAATCCTTTTTTGAATGGACCGATTATATGTTTTCCTTTGTACGACTTGAAGTTTTCCAGCTCCAGCCTCTCAAGGTAACCCATTTTCTCAAATGCCTTTCGGTTCGATCTATCACAAGTATGAAAAACTAGCAGCTTTAACTTGAACAAGACATAGACATATAACCTGGCATCGATGCTCGAGTAAAATAAAGAGGTAAATAATGCTCCCGTGAGGAAAATGAGTGATATTTTACCAAAACTGAACACCGACCTAAACAGAACGGTCTTGGCGGGAAATGTTGAAAGAGCCTGGTGCAAGATGCGTGCGCGTGGATTTACTTGACGAGCCGCTGGATGGTTGTTTTCGTTGTCGCGGTTGCTGTCCACGAGGCTTACTTGACGTATAAATCAGTACTCGGGCGTCTGCACAGCAGTTTGTGGTATTCCATGAAATGGACGTTTAAGAAAATCAGGGTCTCGTGATGAGCATGCCAGCAGATAATCTCGCTGCTCGGAATGTAGGTATTGCTATTGCACTTATTTTTTATTCGGTGCTGAGGGTCAAAAAAAATATAGGGCCTATTTTTTACTATGAAGGTTGGGTCACCCTGCAACCCGAGACACTAAGTTCTGACGCGCGTTTTATGTATGAAAACAGATTCAGTTTTGTCTTGATAATGGCAGATCCAAGAGCTCTCTATCTTTGTCCTCTTTTCTTCCAATTTCTTCCGGTTTGAATGAAATTCCATAAAATCGACGAGTTTGATCGATCGATCGGTAAGAATCCATGTTCGGTATTAAACTAACCAATCGTCGAGATCATTTAGACTTTTCAATAGTAAAAATTCTGTGATTAATAGACTCAGTGATTGATATTGTTTGCTCCATGATTCTGATGGCATCATGCATGGACTGAAGTGTTACTACTGTAAGTGCATTTTCAAAATTTTGCCTCCTTAATTCATTGCTGATTGATTTGCAATACACTGGTAATGATGAGTTTTGAATATCTATTCTGAATCATACTGCATGTATTATAGGCTGATTATATCTATTAACAATTAAAGTAGCACCATCAGTGAGAGATTGACTATCATAATTATGCATGTTAGTGTATACTGTACAAGAGCTAGGGGTTACATGATGACCGTGTTGGATGACAAGAACAATCGATCCCCTGGGAAAGACGAGCTACTAACTGTATTGTTGCCATCCAACCTCTGCCATGCAAACCTCCATTGGTTTGATCAACTGAACTCCAACTCAGTATTGTCACTATTCCATGGAACAAATAACATAATATGAAGGGTTGACATACCATCATGTCTGATATCTTGTTTCTCCACACCTCATTGCAGTACAAAGAATTCTTGATGTTGTACAACAGATTAACAGAAAGTTGCTTCAACTCCTGTGTTACCAATCTAAATTATCGGAAAGTAACGCCAGAAGAGGTGAGTGCAGTTACTGTACGAGCATAGTTTTACATCATGGGTTACAGGTTAACAATAAAAAATGTTGGTAGTAATAATGTATAATAAAACAATGTTTGTTGGGTTTCTGGGAGTGTGAAATACACTTACAATGAACTCCCCCAAGGCAGTCACCACTGTATTTGGTGAGACACCACTCCAAGGCGGACATGGCTGAATGGTACCAGCTGGATTTCACTGTGGCCAAACTAACCAACAGTAGCATGTACAATATTTGAATACACCTACAATAGTTTTATTGCCTATCAGTTGGATTAAGCCATGTGTTGACCTATTGCAGCTCAGTGCAATTTTTAAAACCAGTCTTATTACAAGAAGGTCTGTTGATCATGTTTTACTGATTGACGTACATGGATCCTCTGATCAATTCTCTATAAGGCAGATACCAAGCTCTAATGCAGTCAAGACCACTGCAGTTCATACTGTGACCCCTAACACACGAAGGAATGAAATGCAAAGATTAAGAGTAAATATGAGTATGAGAGGTGTTTAAATATGCAGAGATATGCAGCATTTAAGATGTTAATACATCCTTTAATATCAGCAGATATCTAATTTTTTCTCTCACAGTGTTTGAGATTTAGATCAATGTACAAGATTGCACAGTTAAGAAACCATGGAGTCCAACTAAGCTTCTCATATGCTAGACCCACACCACAATCATGTGTCAGCTAGTGCTTGCTGTGCACATGGTATTTGAGTTTTTATTTTATTTTATTGGTCCTAGGATGCTTGTATCCAGTTGTGTTCTTCCAAGTGGATGAACCTTAACCAACGCCAGATGGCTGTATTCATGGAAGTTGGCCCTATGGCTGACAGACAGCTGGGTCAAGTTGGAGCTCAGCATTGAAGGACATGGTCAATCTACTTTACATTTCATTTAGTATAAAGTAAAACACTTTGACGTGGAGCTCATATAAGAGATTGTGAAAGTCCTGTTACTTTCCACTTTCTGTCAGTCAAATTCTGTGGGATATCAATAATTATTCAAGTCTTCTTTGACAAAGCAACCACAACTTCACATGTTCACTCTAAAAAGAATTACCCCACAAGAACTCTTTACTCCTGCAGTACAATAAACAAAAGACAGAAAATTTAGGGTCTGTTCTTTTTTATTCCCATATTTGCCTTTTGCATTACCTATCTGCAGCTGTGTTCACGATTAACAGGTTTCCATAGAGTGATCAGCCCTTCAGAATATATTTTGAAGGAAATGTGGTATTATAGCAGAAAGATTGAATTGCTGTAATGTTTCAGACTGTAAACAGGCAATACCCACCTTCACTGAGGCTTTGATAGTCAAAATTCAAGCAAGACCTGCCCTCATTTTCTTGAGGTAGAAAGAACAATAAATATTTGTGAGCAATAAAAGACAGTCCATAATCAACTCCTCCTTGCATAATTCTTGTTCAAGTGGGGAAGTTGTGTGTGAGGACTGGTCAAGAAGAGGAATATTGCACGTGTGAAAGATATTGCAAGAAAACAATCATTTGCAGAATATTGGTGCATTTTTCTTTTTATTTGTTCCTTTTGTTGTTGGCTTTTTCACATTTTTTGCAGAGTAAACCTGTTACATGTATATGAAGCCATTTGTGTCTCAGCTTACCATATTAGCACCTGTTAGGTTCCACTGTTGCTGTAGTGGTTTTACTACTGTTTGGTATTTTCTTGTTTCCTTTTGGTTTGTTTGGATTTTTTTTTTGTTTGCTTTTAATTTGTTTCAAGTTTTCTTGTTCTTTTTTTCTCCATTTTCTTCATTTTCAGGATATCCACCAAAGAATTAAACATTGTGTGACCCACCTGATAGAATAACAATACCCACTGAATAGTACCATCAACTGCACAATAATAATTATTAAATTATTATTAAAACATGCAGTAATAATTTATATCACCTTTCATACATCCAATGTTTTACTTGACACATTTTGTGATAAAAAGTAAAATAGTAATAACTGTAGATTTCTAAAGCAAAGAAAGATAATGAGAATAGTGAATTTTTGACTGATTCACATATTGGATTTTTTGGGGTTTTGTATTTAGTCCTTTTTTTAGGTCCAGTACAGCAACACAAATGAATACTACATTTGGAAATCTAAGATGAAAAGTAGCTAAGGATAAAAGGTGCTTTGGGCATAGTTTTTTGTTCGAAGGCTGAAACTACTACATGGCAAAGGTATGTAAAGACTGTCCGGTGGAAGGAATGTCACAACTCTGTCGGGACTGGAGGCCACAGGGCAGGGCTTGTCCAGCTGCTCTGTGATGCTTCGCTTGCACCAGTTCATTGCCATGCAGGAGGCCAACAGAAATATGATGCAGACGCTTGAGTTCCTCGTGCATCTGAGCATCACAATCTGCAACAGAGTAGTCGCACAGTGCTACCACCGCTTTAGTTGCCATGGGTTTTGCTTGCATCGGTCCTGGAAGAGACATTTCAGGTTCTTCTTGTACCTCAGGAATGGTTGCCAAAGAAGGCATCCCTGTGGACACTTTTTCTAGGTTCTGGTAGTTGTCCTGACTGATCAACATTTCACGACATTTCATCAGTTCATTGAAGTCCACCTGCAAATGAGGAAAGACAACTTGTGATCACTGGCCTTTCAGTTAAAAAGTATGTTACATTCAGGCAATATTGTGATGCACAGTAAGTTCACAAAAACAGTTCTCACTTTGTGGCTAATGTTTATGATCAACAAGAGGACGGACACTACAGGGGTGTGAGCTGAGCACTGATGGCAGTGTCATCGACAAACAGTAAAATATTCAACTTCAATTTGTATCTCAATTCTTGCAAAAGTGACATTTAAAGAACCAGAATTGATGCAGAAGATCTTAAGGGTCATTCCGCAGTATTTGGTAATGTTACGGAGGGGAAAATCAGAGCATTTCAAGGCCTCAAAATTTGACAAATTCCACAACAGCCAAATAAAATTCATATGGTATCATAGAGATTTGGCGATGCTACAACTTGAATATGTTTTAAACTGCAGGGCTTTTATGCTGGCAGCACTAAGGGGTGACATTTACCCGTTACGGAGGGGAATCAGAGAATTTTTCACTAGTTTGTTTTTGCTCTCAAATTTCTCTGAGTTTGCAGCATGGATTGAAACAAGAGTATGCTCTGATTATTTGACAGTGCATATGCTATTAATTTATTGCGATAAAAGAATTGAATTGCTTGCCATTATTCAGTAAGTGCATCTTTTTTGTAAGGATGTTCTGTTATGGAGGGGAACATCAAGTTAGCATATATATTTATATTTAAGAATATGTTTTTAGTTTAGAATGTTTATATACTGGTATATGTTGTCAGTTCAGAAGTCGTGTTTTCAGTTTAGAATCTATGTTATCAACATGGACAATCTATTTATCATTTATAATAGAAGTATGAAGTGTTTGTAATATCGTCCATATGGATGCCCCATAACCTTCCCCTCCGTAACAATTTCCCCTCCGTAACAAAATTTTCCCCTCCGTAACAAATTTCAATATTTTGATCAGGGTCATTCCGCAGTATTTTGGACAAAAATATGAGTAGGAAAAAGTAAACAGCAAGAAGACAAAACTGACATAACTGAAAAGTAGAAGAGTTAAATTTATTTTAGGTGGGCCCAAAAATTTAATCATCATGTGACATCATACATAAATTATCATTAATTATATGCATAACTAAAAAAATGGCGTTACGGAGGGGAAATATGTTTTATATTCTAAAGGAGGCATTTTAAGAGAAATAGAAACCAAAGTGGAAAAGACATAAAGTACTTCATACTAACATTATAAAAATGTGAATGGAATCCAGAAAAAAATTTTCAGCAAAAATCCAGAATGCGGCAAAAGTACCATTTTCCCCTCCGTAACAATTTTAGTTGGAAAAGTTTCTTTTATTCTTAGTGTAGTTTGGCCTTGCATGTCACACTTTGTGAAGTTCCAATTTAAAGTGGAGGTGTTCAGATGAGATAACCAGTAAAACTGGACAAAGTTGATTGATCAAAATATTGCAAGTTGAAATTTGTTACGGAGGGGAAAATTTTGTTACGGAGGGGAAGATCAAGCAGATCTCAATATTGCACTGCATAGTGATGTGTGAAACACATAAAAAGTTTGTTTGTTTTGCTTGCTGCAGTCAATCAGACTGCACGATATCATAGCTACAGTTAGTATCTATATATCTTGAATTTCAAGAGAAAATACTGAAATGTGACCATTGAAATGAAAGGTCTTGATTTAAGTATGATGCATTTATTTTGTTTATTTTGTGATAGTACATTTGTTTATGATTTTCAAAGATATGTCACATGCAACAATGCACATTTTAGCAGAGTTACAGACTGATACACAGTTGAAGGTATTTGCAACAAACTGTACTTTCTCGAAAATCAAAGAATTTTATTTGTTTACCATGAAACGTGCATGAAAATCACATGTATAACGCGTGACATGAACTGTTGCAAGAAATCGATTAGAGCCGAATGGTTCGCATATTTTTCACAGCAGAAAATCGTTTTCTGGCTGAAATAATTATGAGGATAAAGCAAACCAATAACAAGAGAAGCTGATTTGAAATAAGAAGTGGGCAGGCGCTTTTATATGTTAAAACATAATTTATTCATATTCGCACCAAAGGACGCGTGTCTTAAAATCAATTCCTGTCAAGTTTTGTACCTTAGAATACTATCAAAGTGTTAATGCTCATGAACACAGCAAACAACGACAAAACGATCACAGCGAAAGACGCGTCGTTTTGTTTGATCACACCATTTATAATTGTCTGAAAATTACTCAGCCGTAAACGTAAACAAACTCACACTTTCCTTTGAAGCTCGCTTAAGCCATCTCCGATTTGGTTTTTCCCTGGATACTGAGATGCTCTTGGCTTGTTTATCCGAACAAAACAGTTTTGAGTTCGATCAGCTTCACAGGAGAAACTTGGCTTCCAGTCACAGTATAATATATCCATGCGATTCTCCAGCGAAATTGACACCACGAGGAAAAGAATAACTTCCGCCGATTTTCTTTTGAATCCCGCTTACAACACATAGCAAGGCGATAATTTTGCCACTCTTCTTCAAGAGTAACATAACGTCCTACGTTCGATCCCATTTACTTCGTCAAAATGGCTGAAGTGTAACACCGCGTCGCTTTCGGCGCCAAATTGATGCGTCGCCGCGCCCTAGTGGCGGCAATGGCACGTGTCTTTTTTTTTTTTTAAGTGTTGACAAATTTGTATCAAAATGAAGCCAGCGATCTCGAGAAAACTATTTTTGAGCAATTGATAGCGGCAAACAGGAATGTCTTCAATAAAAAGGGTGCAAAAATTTCGGGAGAGAGTAAAAGCAGATGAGGAGAAGTGGAAAGCCCACAAAGAAAAGGACAGACAAAGAAAGAAAACGGAATATCAGCGATGGAAAGCTACCACAACTGATGAAGAGAGACGAGCTAAGGAGAGAGAGAAGAAAAGAAAGCAAGTTGCAAGAAAGAAACCGCTGGCTAGTCAAGGAAGTCTCAGTGATGCTGGTATATCCTTTAAAACTCCACAAAGTCTTGGTAAGGCAGTCAAGCGGGTAAGCAAGACCCTTCCAAAGTCATCCCACAAAACGGTGAGAGTCCTCTCACACATTTTGCAGAATATGTCGCCAGGAAAGAGAAAGGGTGTTTTTGATGAATGTGGTGTTTCAAAGAAAGCCAAGACAGAGGAAAGGAAACCCAGAAGTGATGCCTTAATCACAGAAGATATCAGAAAAGTGGAAGAGTTTTATCAGAGAGATGACATCAGCCGTGTATATCCTGGGATGAAGGATTATGTCTCAATTAAAACCCCCAATGGCAGGGAGCTCAAGCAGAAAAGGCTGATGCTGCTTAACATACGTGAAGCCTACAGATTGTTTGTAGAGGGGACCAACCTAAAGATTGGTATGTCCAAATTTGCTGAGCTCAAGCCACAATATGTACTTCCCATGACAGCACATGACCAGCACGTTTGCGCTTGTAAGTACCATGAGAACATTGATCTTCTTCTCGATGGGCTGTCTAAAGTTGCCAAACATGATGTGCCAAAGTCAAGCAAGGAGGCTGTTATGTTAACAGTCTGCAATCTTGATTCTTTGTGCTGTGTGGATAGAAATTGTTCCACCTGTGGAGTCGAAGAGCCTGTTAAGAACAAGATATTTCATGAAGTGGATAACGATGTGTTGGTATCATACTACCAGTGGCAAACAACTGATGACCACAAAGTGATGAAGCAGTTAGTGGAATCCACAGCAAGTGAGGCTCAAAAAGATCTGATTTCCCAACTGATGCCATTCAGCCGCCATGTGTACAACATTATAAGGCAACACCGTGAATTGCGATATCTGAAAGACAATCTGAGGGAAGGACAGATAATTGTCCATGAGGACTTTGCTGAGAACTTTCAGATAAAGCAGCAGGATGAGATCATAGCAGCCCACTGGCAAAATGAGCTTGTAACACTTTTTCCAGCCGTGGTGTATTACAGAGGTGACGGTGGTTCTCTGGAACATATGTCTTATGCTTTTGTTTCAGATGACCTACACCACAATAAATCCAGTGTCTACACTTTTAACAAGATCCTGCTGGAAAGTGTGAGGCAGAATGTTCCAGTCACAGAAGTACACTACTGGAGTGATGGAGCTGGCTCACAGTTCAAGAACAGATTTACTATGAGCAACATAGTTAACCACGTTGCAGAGTTCAATGCTGAGGCAACATGGAGCTATTTTGAAACAGCCCACGGTAAAGGTGCTGTGGATGGTGTTGGAGGAGAGGTCAAACGAGCAGTATGGAGAGCCATCCTGCAGAAGCGAGTCGTTATCAACACAGCAAAAGAGTTTGCCAAAGCAGCACAGAAGGAATGCAAGAAGGTCAAGGTCATCTTCATACCTCAATCCGTAATTGAAACCTCAACCAAAGATGTCTCTGCAAGATGGCAGTCAAGTATGCCTGTCCGTGGTACACGCTCCATTCATTTTGTCAGGAGAAGCAATGCAAACACAGTTGTTGTGGCAAAGAACTCTCAGTTTGAAACTCAAGATGAACACACTGAGCATGCAGTGATGAAGAATCCCCAACACAATCCCAAACCAAGCAACAGGATGCAGCAGGACAAAAATCAGTCAACCAACAGTCAGACTTCTAACAACACTCCCTCTTCTAGCAGCCAGCTATCCTGTGATCAAGATTCACGTAAGTGGCATCCACCAAGAGATTCATGCTTGGCAAGAGAGAAAATGCAAAGTACCGCTCCACCATCCAGAAGACTGCAGTCAAACAAAGGCATACACATACAGTTTGGTCTACCTCCAGAGATAGCTGCCTCTTTCAACAAATCAACAGCCAGCTGTGTCCTTCCACAATGCAAACAGCCACTTCTGGATTGTCTGCTTAATGGCACAGTCAGCTTTCAAGGAAGCAGTTTCATTGACAAGCAGGATTTAGAAGCACTCAGTGGCCTTAAATCTGCTGCAAGGGAGAAATATCTCACTAACTTTGCTATTGAGGCATACCTGAATCTTGTGGCAACTGCATGTGAAGGATCTCTAAACGTAGAAAGTCTGGGATGGGAGGCATTTGAGAAAGCAGTCGGGAAGAGACCAGCTGAAGAGGTGCTGAGAGGGAAGGCTCAATTGTTGGAACAAGACATAGTGTTCGTGCCATGCAATCCAGGACAGAGCCAGCACTGGTTTCTCCTTGCTGTTTTGCCAAAGGAAAAGATTATTGTAGTTCTCGACAGCTTGGCAGGGGCATTCATTAAGCCTTCAGCAGAAAAGGCCATTGGTAAAATGTGGGAACTGATGTTGCAGCTGGATGGCAGTCTTGACTTAAATCAGTGGTGCTTCTACACTAATGCACCAACAGATGTCCAACAACAGTGTAACAGTTATGATTGTGGTGTATATCTTTGCATGTATGCAAGATGCATGGCACTCCAGTCCTCCTTACCTGACCCCAGGCAAATCCACACCATGAGACAAATGATGATCCTGGAGCTGCATCATCAGGAGCTTTATACCCTCCCCCTGTCTCACATTGAAGAAGAGAAGTATTATGCTGTGGACTATGTCAACACCTTTTACTTTGGCAGAGCTCTGAGCAAGTTTGATGATGGACTTATCAACTTCAAGTTTCTTCATTCGACAGGAGCAAAGTCATTCGACTGGCCAAGACGTAACGATGTTGACAGAGTGCACAATTGCTGCATTTTTTATGGCCCTGTTAGTCTTGAAGGCATTGGCCCATTTGGGATCTCACAATTGAAAGAAGTAGAACAAGTGCACCAGTGGATTCAGAAGAAGAGCAGAAAGAATGTACATATGTAAAGTATAGTTAGTGGTGAGGCATTGAGATGAGCAGTATAGTACTTATTTATTTTGCGCTGTCAATAAGTTTTTCCTTCCATGTATTTTTTCTTCCTAACATTTACGACATTAAATGTATTTATGTAGCATTTTAGTTCTGTACAGAAAATTATATCATTAGTGATTAAGATTTTAGAAAAAAAAAGGTGAGAATCATTTTGGTTGCATAATACTGACAGTGTTTATTGAAAGTCAGGCACAATTTGGAAACTCCTTGAAGAATACTTTGTGTTTCTTCTACTTTGATTCGTTTTTGCAACAAAGCATTTTCATCTTATGCCTAAACATAAAATTTTGGACAATTAAATAGTGTGTTTGCTGGTACTAACTTGATGTGGATAAAAAGTTCCCCTCCGTAACTTCCCCTCCGTAACGGAACATCCTTACAAAAAAGATGCACTTACTGATTAATGGCAAACAATTCCAATTTTTTATCTCAATAAATTAATAGCATATGCACTGACAAATAATCAGAGTATACTCTTGTTTAAATCCATGCTGCAAATTCAGAGAATTTTGAGAGTAAAAACAAACTAGTGAAAAATGCCAATTCTCTGATTCCCCTCCGTAACGGGTAAATTTCACCCCTTAGTGCTGCCAGCATAAAAGCCCTGCAGTTTAAAACATATTCAAGTTGTAGCATCCCCAAATCTCTATGATACCATATGCATTTTATTTGGCTGCTGTGGAATTTGTCAAATTTTGAGGCCTTGAAATGCTCTGATTTTCCCCTCCGTAACATTACCAAATACTGTGGAATGACCCATCAATAAACTTTGTCCAGTTCCACTTCAACACTTCCACTTCAAATTGGAACTTCACAAAGTATGACATGCCAGGCCACACTACACTAGGAATAAAATAAACTTTTCCAACTAAATTTTATTACGGAGGGGAAAATGGTACTTTAGGTGCATTCTGGATTTTTGCTGAAAATTTTTTTCTGGATTCCATTCACTTTTTTATAATGTTAGTATAAAGTACTTTCTGTCTTTACCACCTTGGTTTCTATTTCTCTTTAAATGCCTCCTTTAGAATATAAAACTTATTTCCCCTCCGTAACGGCATTTTTTAGTCATGCATATAATTAATGATAATGTATGCATGATGTGACATGATGATTAAATTTTTGGGCCCACCTGAATCAAATTTAACTCTTCTACTTTTCAAATATGTCAGTTTTGTCTCCTTGCTGTTTACTTTTTCCTACTCATATTTTTGTCCAAAATACTGCAGAATGACCCTTAAACAAGAACCCACACTATAAAAGGGCAAGCTCCACCTCTTTGGGCTTCTATAGTGCACGTCACTGTTTAAACTTTGTTTTGACGATGCACATAGTCCAGCATCACAAACACAATGTTCGAGGTTTAAAACAATATATTATTTTATTGCAGCACAGAAAAATGTAAATATATGATATCGAGCCAGCGAGAATTCACACAGATAATTCAGTTACAAAAAAGGTGCCGTTTACAAAGTCTGTTTCAAATAACTCTGTTTTGCATTTTGCAATCTTCTCCAAAAAGAACAAGAAATCTAATTTTATAACTTTCATACATATATTTTTAATTCATGCCAAAAATGACAATTTTGCCAGTGCAAGTACCTCAGCACAGATGAAATACAACCTTTTTCATTCCTCTAATTTCTACTTGCTACTTTTTTGTTGAGACAAGTATACTGATCAACAAACCTGTGTAACTTTCTGTAGTTTTAGAACAACAGCCAGCCAGCCAGGTGACCAGGCCTCCATGAGAGCCAGAGCCAGCACTGAACCCTGCAATGTCAAAATTTAATGTTTATTGTTACTTCATCTGAATATACTGTAAATTACAAGCCACATTTTTTAGTCGTTTATGTACCTCATGCAGTTATATTTTGATGTACTGTCAGTACATCAAAATGTGACTTACAGGTTCTGACATTAGCAAACATGACACTTTGCACTAGGACAAGTATATTTCAAATCAAGATAAGCCATACCTTGAACTGAATATAACTGAAGTTGCACAGACATTCCTCTAGTCTTTCTGTCATTATCTGTAATAGCTTGGCAGGACTGGGATAGTTTGAGAAAGCCATGGCATGATACTGGTGAAAAAAAATGACAAGATCAAACTGTTATAATCATTTTAGCAAAAACATTCCACTGTGTGCATACACAAAGATCTTTTTTTTTACTCAACCGTGATGAGAACTGCATTGAGCAAGAGCTTATTTTTCTATTTTCCTTTGGCAGTAACTGGGTAATACATATATCAGCTTGAAAAGGAGAATCAAGGAGTTTAAGAGTTTAATTTAGACAAACCAACCAGTTGAAGAAAAACCAGCGGAGTGGCACTGTGCAGAGTCCATTCCAGTTTGGTCAGGATGATTCGTTCCATTCGCAACACATCTGAAGTTGAGCAACCACACTCACTCACTTGGACAAGCTCTTCTAAAGATGGGATATTCTGTCATTGAACACAATATATGACCTCAGCCCAAGGTTATTGTAAACAAGTTGCACTGATTCATATTACTGTACATGCATAATAATAATGTTTTAATAATAATAATATTTATTTACACACGATAAGATTGCCTGATCAGATTATCTGATCAGAAATCACTAGCTCATTTCTAGGATAACAGTATGACCTGGAAACATTATTTGTGAAGTACCAGAAAACTAGCTTGTAGCTAAGAGTACCATGTTAAATAAAGTATTGCATTAATACCAAAACATACATTAGAACTGTTTTGAGTTTGGCATGACTTCTGTTGTAAAAATATAACAATTTACAAAGTGCATAAAATTACCTCATCTTCCTCCAGTGTCTTTATGGCCAGAAAATAGGCTGTCACTCCAATGCATCGTGCATACTTTGGTCGAGCCTAAAATAGGACAGTAAAGCTATTTCAGCCTCTTCATCAAGGTAAAAAACATTTAAAGTTCATATGACAAAGTCAAGAGGTGGGGTGGGGATGTAATCTCATAAAAATCCTTTCAAAATTAAAAATGTTGTTTTCCATTTGTCCATATCTCTCATCTTGTTAAGTGCAATTTATGCTACAAGCAGATCTACAGTACATTAATTTTGTACTATGGCATTGGTAAAAATGATTGTACAGCTTAAGTTCAGGTATAATACTTGATTGCAGTGACCACCATAGCCTGAAATTCCAGCTGTTGTCTTCTCATCACTCTTTTAATACAGGTTCATACACTCCCTTTTTCTCTACCCTCATCCCAACTTTACTCCAATCCATGCACAACCAATGTATTACCTTCACTAGGGAGAGGAATCTGTCAAAGATGCTGACAGTTAGAGAAAAGGTCTCAGGAAGGAACTCAAAATCCTTGTTTATAAGCCACAGCCATTGGATTGTCTTGTCTCGGACTGATGGTGTAATCAGCTCAATTCCCTGGGAATAAAACGCTCTTGATTACTCTCTACATGTTTACACTAGTACAGCAATTAACTGACCAAATGCATTATGCAACTTTACAACCACCTCAATATTAATTATCTAATCAACAATAAAGACTGCACTGCTTATATTGTTTTTTCTTACATGCAGACACATTAGGTTGATCAGAGCAGCACTGAAATATATCAGTAAGATGTCCAGTTTTATAATACAAGAGGCACTTGGCCAGGGCCCGGTTTTTCAAAGCATGATTAGGCTAATCCTGAATTAGGTCTAAAGTTTCATGTCATTTATGTGCCTGAAAATGTGAAGGTTTCGTCCACAACAACTTCCTTTATGCGTTTTTAAGCTGGAACAAGCTTTTTAATCCATTTTTGAACAAAACTCTGCAGTTTATTGGCAGCGGGGTTGAGAGAAAGAATTTCGTTAATCCTGGATTAGCTTAATCGGCTTTCGAAAAACCGGGCCCAGAGGTACAAAAAAAATATCCAGTACTAACATTTGCTTTATGTGTTCCAGATAAGTAAATCTTACATACAATTTCATGGGTACAAATATTTCTGGTACTACAAATAAGCCACCTTGTGACTTGAACTTGGTGTGCCAGCATGAAAGGTACCTGACTGTATGACTACAAAGTGTGCCTTTTTCTTGGTAAACACTGGCGTACCCCATTGCGTCAATACACAATATTCTGATTTTATTCTATTGGCTAAACAAATGACTCCAGTCCTGGCTAACATGATTCTGTACTTCAGTAAAAAAAGGAGTCTGTAGAAGAAATAAGCACAACCTTTTGAGGTACAAAAGCTAAAAAAGCCACAACTTTCTCTTGCCTGTGAAAGTTACATGTACCTCATGCCAGGAGCTGTTTGAAACATATACAGGCAGAGAACTATCAAAATATCCCAGGAGGGGTGGGGGGAAGTGACTCCCACATAAAAAGCACAGGGATGCTCATCAGGAATTTTATTTTTGTCCCCTAGGAGGCACCAAAATCGGCGTGGCTCAAGCTTTTTTTGACCCCTAAAAGGTACCAATAAAAGTATACTATGCAATAAAAGTTCACTCAACTGAGGTACGAGACCCCTAAACAGTAAGCACCCTAAGCGGTACCAAAACCCGTGATTTTGACCCCTGTCTTACCTCTTGTGTCCTTTTTGAGTTTCCTATCTTTTACATCCTTTCTTGTATGGGGTTCACCCCCATCCCCCCCCCCCCCCCCCCCCCCCGGGCAAAATACTTGATTTGTATTTGATTGATACATGGTTTATTCTATCAAAAAATTATCGTACAAATTTTGACATAAACACAAAAATGCTTTACACTATTTTTTTTAAAATGTTCAAGTACTTCAAGATCGCAAGGTATACAGATAGCAGCGGCTTTAATCGAGTCACCTGATAAAGCTTATGTGTTACCAAACTATCACATAAATATTTTCTTGTATCAAATTTTGCACCCCATCAGGCTGACAGATAATATACACGACAGGCGTTTCCGCTACTCTCAGGAAAGTTTACTGATCAATAAGTTTAATGAATAACGCATGTGTTCCTGCACGACCTCTTTATATTTTATAGAAGTTGGGAAAAATGTCAAACCTCTGCATAGGCGACAAAGGACCACTCAGTGCGTATTTTATATAATGTACTCCTCGGGCTGTTTATAAAAATAGAAGAGAGGATCGATAAGCAATATAATGTAAACACTCGCCGCCACAGAACTTTTGAGGAAGAAATGCAATTACTGCTTGTCACATGACCCTCGCCTGGCCGCCTTGTAAAAAGAAATCTAGCGGTGATATCGGTACCATCGTTTATTGTGACATCGAGAAGAGAAGAAACTACAGACGCAAATCAAGTTGCTGGTGTTCAAATTGAAGACGACACGTAAAATTTCCAAAACAACAGCCGAGCACAGGCGGTTTCGCACAGGCAACACACAAATGCGAGAAGCAACTCAGGCTTTCACTAACCTGATTTTTAAGGGCGCGAAATATCCTGGTCAAACTCTGTCCTTCATTTTCCTGTCGAATAGTTTCTTCCAGGACAGAGGCAAGTCTTTCAGAGTTCAGCCTTCGAACAAAGTTCATAGTTTGCTTCCCTTCTCATGACCTGAAGAGACAGCCTTGGAGAGAAGCTGTGTTCTCCTCTCACTAGAGGAAAACAAAGAGACGAAATCAGCAAGCTTCTGGGCACAAACACCACAGAGAAAAAAATGACGACGCAAAATTTCTGCTTGATCACGCAAGAGAAACAGAAAGCAGACGACGTATTATATGAGTCCAGAGCTATTTCAGATACAGCAGAAGAAGACAAGTAATACAAGAAACCATACACGAGACAACGCAAAATATAACAACAGACTTTACCAACCTTCAGCTGATCGAGAAAGGTTTCTTCAGGTTTCTGTTTATAAAAACTGAGATGGAAATAAAAAGGGCGAGAGAAATACGAACCGAATAATAAAAAAAACTGTCTGTGATGTGTCAATCACATGTTCAAGGCATCCAATAAGGTGCACGAGATCTTGTCACGTGAATAACCAGCCTCCGCTTGCAATCCTGCTTTTAGAAAAGAAGTATGTGTTTTACCTTTTACGTGTCAGTTATGAACCAGTTATGTGGTTTAGCGAGAAGCAACCCTTCATTCCTTTCTTTCACTCCTTTCTTTCACTCCTTGTTTTTATTTATGACGTTGTACCCTCGACAGGAAGACTGAGGGCAAGTCCCTGGCTGGTGCCAATCAAAGTCTAACTCTATTTTTGGAAAACCAATCAAAACAATGGAAAAATACGAACTCGGTTTGGCGCTCAAAGTCGGTGCTTTTCTTTTGTTTACATCGGCCGCCGTCCTTGGTTGCCAAACGGCAAAATAAACGAAGATGGGTAAACCTCAGTGTTGACGCTTTACATCTCCCTCTCTGTGAAGGAAGAGGACTATGAAAAGAGCGCGTTCGAATTCCAAAGGAAGTATATTATTGCTGAAATGAAGGTACGTGTTGGAGTTTGCTTCATGTTCCGTTCGATTCAGAAATTCTTGCATTTGGACTTTGACGTTCGGATATTTAATGCTTTCCGAATTTTATACAACGACGGAAAAAAGTACCCATGCTACTCAGAACACCGTTTGGTGATTTATGATGAAGATTTGAGAAATTAAAATCCTTTTTTATGGATGCTTCATTTTTCATGGAACAAACTTTCGTTTTCATTTTCAAGATTTGGGCGCGGTATTCATCCTCAACAATGAATATGGCGTAAGAGGGTTGTTTTAGACAAGTCGACGTTAGAAAAGGTTCTATTTATATTATTTCGCAAGTCATGTTGAGGTGTTCTAGACTGTACTTTAACTAACGGTCTAGACATCTCGGGTTAGTTCATTTGCGTGTCGAATAGTCCGTCGTCCCAGTGTTGGCCTGTTAGGTGTCATGCTGTGACGTGGAGCTGGAGTCGAGCGATCGCTTGCAGCTGTTGAACTTTCAAGCACAGGAACTTATGAAATGCCTATAGGTTTTCTGGTTTGTCAACTGTAAAAACTTTTACTAGGCCTTTTATGTTAGCGAGAAGGAAACAAGTTCTAACGGACATGGACTTTTTTGGGCCAGGCCCGGTCGTGCGTATTCATGCAGGCGCCAAACCTTCGGCCATCAAAAATAATATTTTTCTTGAAATTGAAGTTGTTTAGAAAGCAGAACTAGACCTTAAAAAGCAGAGCTAAACCTTTTCCCTTTCATGGCATGTTGCCGCTCAAAACACTGTCCGCCCAGATTTCAGAATTTGACAGTTCTTTGTTTATATTCGAACATAAAATTTATTTGGGACGATGAGCGATCTCTGTTTCGTTTCACCATCGTAAATTTTGTCGACTATATACAGTGGATGTTACTTGTAACTACTTATTTGCTTCGATTAATTTAGCTGTGGATCATGGCTGCGTTTGTGTGTTTTTCGGCCGAAAGCTTTCTTCACCACTACAGGTAGAGCGCGTCATGACCAATATTCCTTTGTTTATACCTGCACTCAGATTTGTAAAAGAATCTGCTCATGCAATATTGCTCGCACTATTATAAGATACTAAGTCTCTGTTTTTGTCTTTCGATGTTTTTGTTTTCTCGTGCAGATGAAAGTGGTTGGAGGGCTCAATTCTGGGAGGTTGCTGATGGTATTAAAAGATGGTCTGAGAAAGGAAAGCATGTATCAACCCAATCTGAAGTGTTTACTGGGTAGAAAGGTTAGTATTTGAAGTATAGCATGTATAATATACCTCACACTTATTTTGTATCCTTTACCTCGTCACGGATAATTTGTCCAGAATGCTAAAAATGTTCATAAAATATAAATACTGTATGAGTCCTTCATCTGCATATTGATATGCAGTACAATGTTGATGAATTATTATGTGTTCATTAGGCATGCTTGTATTAAATGTATACTTAAAGTACATTCTGGATAATTTGGAAATTTTCTGGATCCTGTATTCAACATTATTTTAATAATGTGGTTTAACTGTATGGAAATTGTTCCATCCACTTCAGCTTGAGATACAGAATATAATTATTCCTTGTGTTTAAAATCTTACCTTGTGTGGACAGGACATTATTTATTTAAATACTGAACATTATATTGTCGTCTTTTGTCAGGATGCAGGTAAAATCAGTGCCGCTGACCGGAACAACAACATTAGCTTCCTCCTTTGCCTGAGCAGACACTGTGGATTCAACCCAGAAACATTTGCTTTAGCAGTCAATGTGCTGGATCGTTTTCTCTCTGTCGTAAAGGTAACAATTTTTCAAGTTTACCAACATACAGTGTTTATACTGTAGATGCATGTTCCATCATCCCATGCCAATAAGAATCATTTATCATTATGTTTGGTTTTTCAGGCACAACCCAAGTATCTGACATGCATCAGTGTTAGCTGCCTGTTCCTTGCTGTAAAGATGGTTGAAGAAGATGAAAACGTTCCAACTGCTACTGACTTTGTCAAAGTTAGTGGAGTTAGCTGTTCATCATCAGACCTCCTGCGTATGGAGCGGATAGTGTTGGATAAGCTTGCTTGGAATCTGAATCCTGCAACTCCTCTCTACTTCCTTCAAGTTGTAAGTGGATCTTTCATAAATAAGTATTATTTACTGGTAGCAGTATAACCTGCCCTATGATATTAGGAAAATAATGGCATACTGGTCAAGATTAGTGTTTCTTAGTGATTAGTGAATATTGACATCATTCTTATTTATCCCTCTGCTCAGGTTATGATTACTGGTACTATACAATTAACTATCATAGCATGATTATTTGTTTGTTGCATGATATTGTAGTTGTTGGTATAACGGTAGATCAGCCACTGTCAGTAATGTTTTATAATTTTAGGGACATCAAGCCCCCTTCACTCGCCATGGACCACTGATTTATTGCATGTACATTTGAATTCATTTTTACATCTTTGCTGCAGTTCCATGCTCTGTGTGTGTCAGAAGGTTTCCTTGATTACTGCCCAGCTGCATCACATCTCCACCACGTCACTCAAAGACTGGAAAACCTTCTTTGCCATCATAAATTCACTTTCTATGAGGTAAATATCATTTACCAAGATCAAAATTACACCCATTCTGTAGAAGGTTTATGTACAGATAAATTGGAAACTCACCCTGAGGCCCCCTGCAAACCCTTCTGGTGATCAGTACTTTGTAGTTTTTATATATTGAATGAGTTTATACTGTCAGTGTGATAATGTAATAATTTGGTTACTATTATATTTTTCAGCCCTCAACCTTAGCACTGGCCTTGTTGACATATGAGTTAGGCTTTATCAGTAAACAATGGATTTCTGCAACACAGTACCTCCAAAAGGAAACCAAGGTATGTTTTATGGTAGGACATTGCTTTTAATTACACACACTCAGCATATGATTGGCTTGAACCTGGGAATAATTTTAAGCATGTTGATAAGCAAAATATTATAATACTGCAGTACTAGTTGCACAGTAACACAGTCAAGAAATTGGCTACTGGCATGGATAAATGCATAACACTGTACAAAATAATTAACTCCACATTAACATCCTTTTAATCAGTGAACTTTAAAAGCTCCTTTTTCAAAAATAAAACTCTGGGATTTCTATTTCTGTACAGATTACAGAAAGTGAGCTGGAACACTGCTGCCAGCTTGTTGCAGAACACTTCCAGGGTTCACTCACAATGGGGAAATGTCAAGGATTTGTTGCAGGTCTGATAGAAGAGAAGCCTTTGTCTGTAGAATCAACCGCTTCCTATGGGGAAACATGTTTAGTTACATCAATTTCCCAGATTGACATTGATTCTGCACAGATAATTCAAGCATGCTAGCAGGCACATTTAACATCATATATTGAATCAGTTTTTATTGGTCAGAAGTCCAGTAGTCTAGATGTTTGAAGTTCACAAGCATGGCATGGTGTAAGAGTCTTCTGTATGGGCCTTATTAGCATGCAATTTTTTATATTGGAGTTTTTGTGTGCGCTTGATTTTTTATTTTCATTTTTTGTTATTATTATTATTTTTTTTTTTTTTTTAAGCCTAGGGTTAGGGTTGGGTTTCAGGTTATGTAGCACAATTTACTTTTTAGATCACAAGATACCAACAAAAATAAATATGCAAGTTTAAAAACTCTTATATCATGCCAGGAGATAGTCATTCAAAAATCATCTTTTACACTGAAAGTAGCAATAACAAAAGGTTGCTATTTCTAGCAACTACATTTATTGGTTCATGAAAAATCAACTGTACTGTGCAAAGTTTAAAATTTTAGATGGTTCAGTTCAGATGACCAAACCAGATTTTTAACCTGATATATTATATGATTTGTACATGCGTATTGGATATAATATTATTTAGTCATCCCAAAACTTGTTAGCACCTTTCATTAGGTTCATTTTTATTGGGAAAGGGGGGTTCCATTGTCTTCTTTTGTACATTTGTGAAATTGTCTTTAATTGTAAATAATTTGTAAAAAAAGTCATACGTTGACATAAGTCATTGTAAATAGTGAATAGGTATGTAAGAAAAGGATGTAAAAAAAGTTTTATCAAATACAAATAGAAAGGGATATTGAAGATATTTGTCTTTTGTCTTTTGTACTTGCTGCCTATAGTAAGTGCATGACCGTGCCCAAATGCCCTAATCCATTAACCCTTGAAACAGTTTATTGATGTGTTGAAAAGTAACAATCTTCTTTTGTTTTCACTGACCACTTGGGGGCTCAAAATGATATGGGCGTGGTTACATTGGTAACACAAGGAGCATAGTGCTGGAGCCTGGAAATGAGTCTTCATTTTATAAAAGTTTGAGTGGGAATCTAGATTAAATTACCCTGCTAGCAGAGCCTCCGAGTAAACGTCGGAAACCCTGTCAACGTCCTCGACTTTCTTTGTTGAGCATGCCTGAGCCGTTTATCCAAACTTTTGGATGAGTCAAACCAGTTTCTTTGTCTCAAAAAACCGGTCATAGAGTCGGGGCTACCGCATGTGCAGTTCGGTAAACTGCTGACTGTTTTTGTGCCCACGGTGTTCTTTGAAACGAGGCTTCGACAGGCTTGGTCGCATAGGGCTCGTGCATGCTCAACGGATAAAATGGAGCTTGTTGGCAGAGCCTTCTTCCTTCGTTTCCAACGTAGAGATTGTGAAGAAGGTTCTGCTCGCAGGGTAAGATTAGAGAAATAATTCACGAAATACGCGAATATACAACAGAAACTTGGCTGTTGTGAGCTATGATCGCAATTACAGCGCTTTGGGGTACATTTTGCGCTATTCTAGTATATGCCAATGTCCCGCTTTTTATGCGAGAGGATGAGCGCCTCGGGACCTCATCACCCGCATGAACCTGAAATCTACCGCCTAAAATCTAAAATCTCCCGCTTCCCATATTTTGGCGAATCTTCTTTCTGTTTTGTTTAAATAATCAAAGCAGCAAGGCAGCTGTAAGCTCGCGAATTTTGTAAAAAGGATTTTTGTGGGAGTGGGTATTTAATAGAACTGGCTCAAGGCCACATCGTAAAAATTGCTCAATTTTAGGTATGTGGAAGTTCGCATCCGTTTCCGCGGGCCTCCACTTTTGCTGAACTGCGTATTCGATTTAGTCTCAGTTTTGAAAACCCTCATTTACAAGGCGGCAGAGGGTGAAAATTATAGAGAGGCCATGATACTCCAGCCTAGGCTGCATTCAAAGTAAATACGTGCTTAAAGAAAACACGCCTAAGTGTGAAATCTGATAAAATGTTGACATTACTTGCGGTTTTGGTCAAATTCATTTTCGAATTCTTCTTCTTCCAGTTCTCTACGGCATTTTTCATTGCTGGCGAAAACTATGCGAAGCAAAGCAACTATAATAAAACGATAGAAATATTTCGACAAGCTGAAGTCGCTCAGGGCTCTCAGTGGTCACGGGTATTTCAACTTTGACTTACAAACAACCGAGAATTTACCAAAACCTGTGTGATAATGGTTCTGAAGTGCAACAGATCTACTGGCAATTAAGGAATATAATGATAACAATCAAAGTAACTCCAGAAAACGTCTTCCCATCTCTTCGGTTCTTCATGCGTATTCGCTGATGCTCAAATTTCAAAGGCAATTGTTGACACAGCATGACGGACTGACTGACTGACTGACGCATTCTTAACTGCAATAAGGTGGGACGCTTAAAAATGCCACCACAAAAGCTACTTCGACGATCGCGTTCTCGATTTTGTTGCGTTGTCGGTAATATCGATACTGCCCAAATTGGAAACAGAACGACTTCCATATTTGGAATTCATTGTTGACAGCACCGGGACACGTGACACATTCCAGTTGGACTAATCGCATGAAGCTTCGCTTTTCAGCACTTCGTGCTGAATGCGAGCTTAAAACTTGCATGCAACAAAATGTAAGAAGCGCTAAAAAGCATCACTTCGGCTTTCCGTGTTGACTAACTGTTCCTAGGCTGTCGACGCCATTTGACCAGTCCACATGTGACTGAAAACGGAAAGAACGTGAAATAATATGTACATGTATCGGACTGTAAAATTTCAGGCTCACTGCATATATAGATCGAATTTGGCAGCATTTTAAAGTTTTGAAGAAGAACTGTATGGAAAAAGTTGCAGGGACACAAGCGCTAATTTCCCTTTACAACAACATCGCATTAAAATTGTAGAGTTTTGTAGTTTATCGATCGGAAATTGGACTTCAAACGCACACTCGTTCCCAGGCTCTTTTCCCTAAGAGCGTATTCCCCCTGCCTCCTCCTCCTCTCCTCTCCCCCTTTCCCCGTAACGGTTCATTATCTCTTGGGAAAATCTTTAGGAAAACATGAAAAGGAAACATAAATGAAGAAACGGTATGTTTTAATCTAAACAACCAATTCAAAACGTTACAGGCGGTGTGGTGATGCCATATAACGCACGCGCGGTTTTTGATCCAATAAACATCTCATCGGCGAGACACTCGACACACGAAGACTACCCGACTACCCGACTGAGCACAATGAACTTAGTCTAATTTCAAACTCTCGTCGTCTGCCTTCACATACAGGAATTTCTACAGCTGAAACTAATCAACTGCCGGTGCTTTTCTTAGTTCAGCGTCTCACAAAATGTATCCAAAGAACTTGGAAATCAATAGCTAATTTCTCAGTCTCACTGCATCACGTATATAGTTTCTTCGATGAATGTTTGGAAAAAAATTACTATGAGCCCAGGAAATGGGGTAATAATGAGAGAACTAAACATCCTTCAAGCCGGCACAAAACTTGGCTAATATGCATGTACAATATAAGTTACAAACGTCTAGTCTCGAGCACTAGATGGCAAAAAGGAGCTTTTCTCAGTTTCGCAACCAAAGCTGCGGTGTTTTTATTGACTTAAACTGCATTTCTGAGAAACCTTAGGGCCACTACACGTTGATCTGTTTGCTCGACTTGTTTTGTTTTGTGTTTGTTTATCTTTCGAACGCCTTTGAAAACGTAACGGCCGCTACTAGAATGTGGTGTACAATGTGGTGTACAATATTTGCTTGGACATAGGCTGCGTCTCCTAATCAGTATCTGCAGTAAGCATGAATGGTACAAAGAGATAACGATGCAATGATCACACGAGAAAGAAGCCACGGTAACCGATTCGAAATGGAAGCCATGGTGGTTCAAAAAGCATCTTTCTTGCTGCTGGAATCAGAAGTCACCTGGGACAGATAAAAGATTCTTAGTTGTTAGGAAAAAGAGGTTTGATTTATCATCTAATGGTACCAATTGAAAACGTGAGCTATGGTGCAACAGACTTTAAAACTATAAAACGAAACTGAGTTCCGTTCTCTAACCGCATCCGCCACAGCTTGAATATTGTATGGGTCATGGCTCTTGCAGTGTCACGTTTTCTCCATTATGTCATTTTGTGACATCAATTCTCCTATTGATAGTTCGTAAAATAGCTTATAAATATAGGCGAAGAGTGTTTTCACGTGCAGAGTCTTTTTTACTGTGCATGCCAGACGGAAACGAAGGGATCCGTGTTTAAAAAGAGCTATTAGCTACTCGAAATGCAAAGCAATTAAACCTGTTATTTTGAGGTGATGTAGAATCAGCCCCAAATAGCACGGTTTTGGTTGGTTGAGTTGGTTTTCAAAAGTCATCTGAAAGGTTGGTGTAACAATTGCGTAAACTTACGTTAAACGTCGCTACTCTCTCCAACAATGATGTTGCTCGCGCCTTTGGGACAAGAGGTGCCACCGAACAAGACAGTTTCCTTCGAATGTAGCGTATGGCTTTTAAATCTTTCAAACCCTCCTTTCTTCTGTGGAACTTATTTCGAACCTAATAATGCACAATGCAAGATGAAAGATGTTGTATCAGTGTTGGGATGCACAATGTATTAATTTAAAAAAATCTCACACTGAACGGGGTGGCGCGACGTAGCACAACGTTTAAAACGGTCTTCAGTCAATTAATTTATATGTTTTTACATCCACGCCAACGCAGTCCAAAAGCTAACTAGTTTTCCAAAGTACAAACTTCCATTGTGCATTGCATACCTCAACCTTGGCAATTTTACTGTTTGTTTTCTTTTATTTTTGTTTCTTTCATTATTGAAAATGGTTTGCTTAGTTGATTAGACACGATATAACTTACCTCTGAGTTGAAAACGTAGTGGAGAAGAAAAATGAAAAACCCCTGAGAAACAACCGGAACAGCAATAAATATAACACAAATCCGGTAAGTAAGTATATAAACAATATTCAGGACAATAATCTGCACTGTCGCTATCCACCATTATATACCTGGTGTAACAAAGTATGAAGTACACGCATACAACGGAAGAGGCTGTTTTTGTTGCACGTGTTGAACTTGATATTGTTGCTGGATAGAGAAATAGCATTTCAGTCATCGGAAAGGGGAACATTTTAGTGAACGAACGTCCAGTTGTCCAAAACGCCGACACAAAATCTATTTGCATTTTCCAAATAGCTTCAAAAAGCACAATACAATACAAATACATTTTATTTAAACACGGTAAGGTTTAAAGCGTTGCCGCTTGTGGGTTGCAATTATTACCTTCGAACGGCTCGGGAATAAACTTGATCAAGAGCTGTTTTCCACGTTTGATTGACACAGATGAAATGATGAAAACTGACCAAACTATCGATTCTCCCTACATCATATTTTCTTGAAGAATCTGTATTTGAGCTTGAGAGTGAAAGGGTTAAGCGTATAATGATTGATAGTTTCGAGGTTTTGTCACAACGCAATTGTTCAGTATATGAATTGCAGAGTTTCTTATATGGCAAAATTGTTTGGCTAAACAGTGAGGTTGAATAGGAAGTCATTACTCAAAACGTACTGTTACATATATAACTATATTTGTTTAGGTCCAGTTTTCCGCGAACTTCTGTCTCAATTGCAGTCCGTACTTGACCGAAATTGCAAAACTGAAAATATGTCGCCCAAAGCGCAAAAGATGCGCAACCAAAGCGGAGAGAAACGTTAGCGAGGAACCATTGTAAAAACAGCTCATCTCTTGGCATGTGCATATTAAACAGTACGTACTTGAGCTGTGTTGAACAAAGCAAACAAGTACTGGAACACCATTTCCTTGGTAGCAAACAACAGCAGTCCGAAAATCCACGTGATTCCCAACAAAGGAATCAGTATCACCAGGCTCTTCAAAGTAGACCTGCAGTACAACCAACTTATAATTAGGGTGACTAACAGTCAAAACACGCGGGCTAACTTTACCTGGTTATTCTTACGACTAAATCTGACATGTAGGCTTGATTGTCGGATGTATGGATAATCAGTAATGTGACAACTGAAAGCCAAATAAAGGCAGACATGACTTGTGCACATGCGCACTTAAAGACACAATGCTCAGCACGTGCTGTGGCCGTGTTCTTTTGTATTCCTTTGCTGAAATCGCTTGAAGGAAATAAGTATAAATATCGCCCGATCTTCCTGATTAACTCTGCGAAACAGCAACACTTCACATCCCAGACGCTGCAGGGATCTCTGACAGGTGGTATTTGTTATTTTGTATCAATGTTTATCTGTTTCATCAGTTAGCAAAGTGTGAAAGACCTATATAAATCCGCGACGGGTTCGCATTTTGTCATTTAAGTGAGGTGAAAATAAGCAACCTACCCAAATAATGTTTCCCAACTCGGTTTTCTTTTTTGTATAATAAAACTCAGAGATTCTTCCTCTCCAAAGGCGTGTGCGAGTACATATTCAAAACTTAACGGGCCCTGCGACCTGCGTTTAGTTTTGACTGTGTACTCAACAGTAAAATAGTGGATCCACCGCTGATATTGGGATTGTAGTACAAATGAATAGACAATTTTGACGCTTACTTTAAGAAATGGCTCACATGGCATCTTCCTGTCCTCTGCAATGAACATGTTTCTTTAATCACCAAACACAAGATCGCTACATTAGCCTGCAAGTCGAGACAAGGTGAATATAAGTTGCGCCGCGGGTATTCAGACCCCTGTGTCATTAATGTCAAAACGTATGGACGAATTAGCTGTGAGGTTAAAGGAGCGAGTTATAGTGCCGCAGTGGAGTAAGTTAATCGATGAGAGATAGTGCCGGATTATCTGTTGCAGCCGCCTAAACGGTATATGTGGCTTAGTAACAGAAGTGTTTTTTTTTTTTTGTTTTTTTTTGTTTTTTTGTTTGTAAGGAAAACTGCGGAACGTGGGAAGCGGTGGTTGGAGACTAATGGGTACAGGAGTGATGAACCGAAAACACCAAGATAAAAACAAAACTAAAACGGAAAATGTAAAAATGCAAATAAGGGAAGAGATATTGGTAAAAGTGATGGTGAATATGGAGAGTAAAGAGTGCTCGAAAATGTGTGACAAACTCGTGCCCATAGTGTAAGGTTCGCCCGCCTAAGCAACTGCGCCATTATCGTCGGGCTCATAGCAGCGCAGCTGCTCCATGAAGGTGAAAGTTCCGTAGATGGCACGTGTTTCGAAATGGTAGGCGCGCGCCCATCCATGCCCGACACATTCGACAGTTACAAAATTTTGGCGAATTAAAGGTAAGGGTATAGAAACCAGGCTCCACCAAAAGTTGAAATATGCGCCTCCCCCTCCACCCACCCCCCCCCCCCCCCACCCCTTCAAAAAAGCGTAATGCTAACAGTATATAACTTGTTTCCTTTATCAGCCATAACTTTTAATCTCGTACTGTACGTATTTTTTTAGGAAGGCGCGGGAGGGCGTTTAATCGAGGAAATACAGTAAGCGCCCTTTTCGAATGAGCGCCCCTTGCCCCTCCATCCTCCCCTTGATATATAATGGTACCGGCGTAATCTATGTATATTCCTACGTTGTAATAATCCCAGGTCAATCTTACCAGCAGCGTTACTCCAATAGGAAGAATGAATGCTAACTGGAGATCAACTTTGCCAGAAATCCAACAGCTACAATGAAATAAAATGTGAAAGTATCTCATCAGGCAACGTGAATGTTGGGTATCATCTTTTAGAGAGAAAGCCCTGTTTCTGAAACAATTTCCCAATCCCACCCCACCCAGTCTCTCCCTTCAAGAAAAACGTCCTAAAATTTAATACCTTGAAGGTGTGCCGTATTCTTTGTATCTGATTCCAGCGGAGACAAGAATGACAATTGCCGGAATGCCTGGATGTAAACAATACAGATAAAGCGAAGCAATAAAGTTGGTAAAGATACTCCGTTCTCCAGGGTCTTACTTCTCAACTTTAGACACCAGTAAAAACTGCGCTATTCCAAAAACAAAGTTCGGCCCGCTGAAACTGTAAAATCGAATGGAAAAGTTGTTGAAAATTTTCCTACGCAGTGCGTGGTTCAAAGAGCCGTTTTTAAAAGGGGTTTGTGAAAATAGACCAAACTACGCAGTCTGATTTGCATGAAAATAACATGCAAGTTGAACGGCAGATTTTCACACCAAATGTTTCTTCCGGGCATTGTTTTGAAACAGACTGTGGCAAGAACTAACTCGGAAATGTTCTATGATACTATCTACGCTAAGAAATCCATCGAATATTTCCTCTCGCGCGTGATTGGTGAAATCGTGACACTTGACAATATCACTCGGTAGTCCCAGACTGGCGAATTGTTGCTAGTCATTAAACAATAACAAACACAGTTTTATTTAATTAATCGTACAAAAACATTACGAGATGACTACCGAGGAGGACATCATTGGTCAAAAAGGCTTTAAGGTAGTTTCAGAAAGCACCAAAAAGCGTCACAGTCTCCGTGCCACCACATTCGCTGTGAGAGGAAATATTTGAAGGATAATAAAGGCAACAAACTACTCTCTTTGCTTCGGAAATATGCATAGATATTTGTTCTTGGATATTATCCGTCCCTCGAAGCTCAGTTGTTCGGTCTCGGGGAACTGTGCGCTTCTCGGAGCAGACAATACCCTCGCCAAAACTATTTTATTTTTTATAAAAATGATTAGTACTTACCCCAAGCAAAAACCACATAATAGTAAATTTTGGAAGACAAGTTGAACACTTTGATGACCATGAAGTAAAGATGGAGTCCTTCACACAACATCCAGCCAAACGACACCAAGTAAAAATAATGCAGTAAAATGGCTGTAAGTTTGCACTGCACCTGTTGGAAGTTGATATTTTATAAATAATATTGTTTACACCGTGCTTTATGTCGCGCCAATGTTTATTATAGGATGTGCAATACAGTGTCATACAACGTCGATTTTGAAACGAACAATAAACGACAGCGATAAAGGTGCGACTTCCGCTGAAGCGAAGGTCATTGACATACAAGAAAATGAAGAATTCCCAATATCCAGAATTTACGCTAATAAAAGAGTTGAACATTAAAAAATATGTATATGTTTAGCGGAAAAAAAATGGGGCATGTATAGTTCAAATACAAAAAGGCCTAATAATACAAAGTAATATAGTAATATAGTATTTACTGATTTATACTAAAACTTTGGAATAGAAAAGTAATATGAGCACGTGCATGTTTCCCAGGCACAATTAATTTTAATTCTGTACCTTGTTTTTAGTTTCATTAATTCCTGCCAGGAATATTATGTGAGCAATGGCTAACGAAGCCAACAAATTGGCGTGAATGATGTTCCGATCAGAAGTCAGCCCTCTGTAAAGCAACAACGCTGTTAGATAAAACAATATACTACTTTTTTCGAGGAAACATGGGCGGATTTTTTTCCAAGGATATTACCTTTTCCTCAAAGCGAAAGCTTACAGGATGTTAAAGTAACACACTGACCGCCTCGATTTCGGACAAATTACCTTCTTTTTTTTTTTACTTTTTGAGTAAAAAGTATATTTTTTGTGATTTTTGACGTTAAAGATTACTTTGCGAGCTGGTTGTTCAAAAATGTTTCCAATCTTAAAGCCTTTGTTGTTTTTTTCGAAAGCCTGTCAACCGAAAACCAATTCTAGTAACCATTCCTTACGTGAACATGAGAATAGACGCCAAAGCTCCAACTGTACCAAAGAGGGACAATGCACAGCCCACATACGTGATGACGCTGAGGACAAGTTTGTCATCTTCCGACACCTGAAACAACAAAGCTATGTTGAGGAAAATCTGCTGCATATAGCGTTTTATTATATAGACACGAGTGTAATATCCTCTATATCTTATAGGAGGTTAGGGTATGGGATCCACACTAAAATACATGAAGAGACGAATTGGAGAGCACTCTCGCACTTCGAGCACACTAGTTTCTCGCTCTCTGATTGGTCGATTTACCGTGGTAAATAAGAGTCCAGACAACGATGCTGACGCCAGCATGTCACGCTTTGCAGCGAAATACAACAAAAGTTTCCTGTACATTTCTAAATATTGTGGTAAAAAACAAATTTCCACTGGTTTGCCGTGGTGTGGACTCTTATTTACCACGATTTACGTCATCATGCACATGGTCAAAATTAGTTGTGGACTCACTCGGCGAAGCGCCTCGTGAGTCCACAACATTTTGACCATGTGATGACGTAAATTGTGGTAAATAAGAGTCCACACCACGGAAAACCAGTGGAAATTTATTAAATAGAATTTAAATAATTTAACAAAAGAAATAAGGATAATATTTGGTGAACGAGGGATCGCAATTATCACCTGCTATCACTGACCATCGTAGAAAGGTTAGAGTAAAAAATCTAATATTACATTACAGTACAGTACATTTCGCTGTTGAAAAGAGTTTCGGCACTTTGATCTAATGTTTTACTTGTACAGAAAAACGAGGTCAATTCCTTGAGTATATGAATCATAGGTAACAAGTTGTGATTAATACAATGCAATTGGAAATTTGTTTACAAACGGTATTTACAAATGTTGTTCGCATAGCGATTTTAGAATAATTATTTACTTACTGATGACTGGTCAGACCCCATGAGAAGAGCAAAGTTCGTCAAATGTGTACAGCGGCATGCTGTGTACGTCTTATTTGATTTCTCACTATCCACGTGACAGCCAAATGGTGACCATGCTCCTCGGTCATTTGACGTCCTGTAGGTTGGAATGTCAAAACGTGCCGTACTTACAATATTTAATTGACAATTATAATTGGAACTACATAAATCTCACCAGCAAACTTCAAGTGCAGACATACAGAATATATTATTTCTTACACTATTGAGAAGTTCCAAAATGCACAAATTGGGAATTCGCCATCTTCAAGAGCCTGTGACGGAAGCAAGCATAACAACATAACATACACACAAGGATTGGTTACTATTTGATATTTATGACTTTGTCTATGTGATTACCTACACAAACGGACGCTTTCAGCTGTTGTCAACAGGAAGAACTTTTGTCAAGAAAAATTTGAACAGAAACCGAGCTAAATGAACAAATCTTGTTCAGAATTTACCCTGATTTGCCAGTCCAATAAGTTTAGTAGAACAAGAATGTTCTCCAGCTATATAACAGCTGCTGTGAAAAGCTTCTTAACAAATAATAAATATAGGTTAAAAGCAATGCTTCCGAACCGGGCTGTACAGACTCCCCATACAGAACGAAATGAAAATAACACTAGATGAATACATGGAAATAAGGGGACACTTTTTACCTGGTTCCTCGAGTTTTTTGTCAGTGCCGTCCTAGTTTGCTTAAACCCCCTATTTTCATCACGTAATGCACATTATTTCTTCGTTCGGATCGATAATCTCCCTTCAAATTATTGCAACCGGCTTCCCCAAGTCAATATTTTTGTTCGTTGCTCTTTTGATATGGCAGTTTATTATAAGTTTGAAGGGATTGTCAAGCAATTTTTTATTCACTCCCGCTATTTGGAATTTGAAAACATACTCCGAGGCACGGGCGCCCCTCAAAATGCAACGGAAAAGATTTTGACACATAATGCAAAATTGTAGAATTTCTGGATCTTCAAAATGGCGTATATCGACTGAGCACACAAGGACTCGTACGCGCGCAAAGATGACTGACAAGTATCATGTTAGAAGTACAGAAATTTGACAACAACAAATATAAACTTATATTATTTTATCGTAGTTGCTCACCTTATTGTGTTTTAAAATGACGACAACTTCTCCATTAAATGAGCCAGTGATTGGAGGATACAAGAGAGCCGACATCACGTGACTGTTCACTTCAAAGCTTTCATTGAATCCGTACCTGAAATAGAGGCAAGCACTCAAAAAGCGAAGTTTTTTTCTGTATTTTTATTAATGTTGCTGTCATGGGCAGTAGTTCGTTTTATAAATATTTTAATTATTTTCTTAGTTGATTGTATTTATCGTTTTCATAAGGGTATACTTCCACCATATTGGTGTACTATTTACAACTGCAAATATAATGTAATGATACAAACTCAAAACTATAATTGCTTTACTCTCCGGCGTTAGGGGAGAGAATATCAGTCATTAGATCGACCTCGAGAGTTGGCGACGGCAATTATTTGATTTTCTATTTATTTATTTAATCTAGTCTTGGAGCACTTGTAAAGCTTTCCAAACAGTGTGGAAGTGCAAAATTAAAGAACTTTGGGATTTAATATTGCAAGGGCACGACCATATTAAGAAAGAGCGTTACAAACACATGGACGGGCGGACTCACACAGTAGTTTCATCACGGTTGACTACTTACAGGTTTACCGGTACAAAATTGTGCAAATTCCTGTACCAAGAGATAACGGCCAAACGTGGATCTTATGAAGTGGAGAATATATGAAGTCAATTTGATGGTTTCCAAACAGTTTCTGTGCCCGGTTGCATAAAACGCTAACGCCTGGGACTAGGCATTTTGTTATGAAACAAGATCCTGGCGATTCATAATACAAAAAAATTCGCGGCCATGTTGGAGTTATAGTAGGGTGAGGTTTGAAATCCGGAGGTCCCAGGTTCAAGTCCCACTCTGTCCATTAGCCGATTTTGCAGCATGGCAAACCCCAAACTGAAATCGTCAGCCATGTTATGTAAATAACCAAGTGGTCAGCCTCCGACCAGTTGGGATTCTTAACAAATTTACGTTCAGTTTTGTGCATATCAAGCACGGCATTGAGACTTAATTGAGCGTTTAATGACGCCGGACTCAAATGTTAAATGCTTTACACTTAACTTACACTGATCCTTATTCAACATGTTATCCTCCATAATGAGGACATCATCTATTTGACCCCATGGTCGGCGAAAGGTTCTTTTTAGAATGTTCTTGGGAAATTCATGGCTGCCATTCGTTAAAGTCATATCTACAACTTGAAAGCAAATGCCCTATGTTAATAAAAACAACCAAAGAGTCACTGTACTACGCTTAAATGTTTCTCCTGTACAAGGTTGCCTGCTTAATAAAACAAGAACTAAATTTGGTACGCAGTGATTTCCGCTGCCCTTTGTCTAACCCTAACCTATCACTGCATTGTTAAAATGTATGCTCTTCTCTCCTTTATTCATGTTTTCGAAACATTTGTATATTCGGCACTACTCCACTTTTGTGATTAGATTAATAAATCAATTAAAATAACTCAGCAGTGGGCCCAGGCTCGTCAAGTAAAGTGCATTCGACACGACCATGACGTGTTGAATATTACGTGACTCAAATGTTTTTGAAAACATTGTTTGTTTATATTCTTTTCTAAAAGTTTATTGCTCGTTGGGGCTACGCCCCGACGAGCTTAGGATTGGAGACCGTGTCTTCATCTTCGTCATATTTTTCTGGGTTACGAATCAGCACACGGTGATTGGTTCACATTGCCACGTGATATGTGATGACGTAAGGTGACTTCGCGAACAACTTGAGATGTAGTCGATTGAATCATACGTTAATGGTTGTGTATAAAGTTATCTGTATGCCACCCAAACTCAACACCGTTTGGCTCTGTAGAACATGCACGGATAAACTAGGTTTTAGGGAACGATTTTGGCTTGCATTCTTAAGTTCACCGTCATAGCCGTAAACAAATGTTTGATGGATTCGATTATATTAAATTGCTAGCGCTACAGGATTGCAAATAACTCTGTCGTCGTTAATTATTTAGTCCCGACGAACTTTGGGCACACACAGCTTTCCTTCAAATTTTTTACGTCGAAGTTCCATGTCTTTCAAAGTGAAATACGTATATGTGCAACAAATACTTTGACCGCAAAGGCGGTAAACAAATGAATCAGGAATCGGATTTCATATCATTGTTTAGTTTTAGTTTTAGTTTTATGATTTGTGGCACTCGGAAGCCGTAGAAAAGAAGCAGCCGGGTGGATCACTGTGTGTATTTCTTGGCCAGGCGACGTACAACACATCTTTTCGGAGAAAGGTTGACTTTCATACATTTTTGCATTGAAATCTGTATACGGAGGTATTGCGACTTGCGTGATTAACGTGACCAGCCGGTCAAGGCTTTAACTGGCACAAGTGTGACAAATATGGCCTGCCAATCGTATAATCGAACTTTAGGGAATCCGAATCAGAACTTTCGAAAGGCTATAGGCAACGAGGCGAGCTTGGCGGCGACATTGCTTAGATATACAGTTTACGCTAACATTGGCCCGACATCAAAGCACTGCTATTAATCTCATTGATCAGGGCAAATGTTACACCGGAAGATGATATCGTTTACAGTCGCTAACATCTGCCTGCTTTTACTGTGATTAGAGCTCCGGATGAGTGCAGCTACAGCTGTGACAGTGTTAATCACAGGTTTTGTTGAGGCTCCGTTAAACTTGGCGGCAGCTCATAGCAGAATTTGACAAACATTCAGCCGTCTCACCGCCATGGTGAGACACGTACTGAATTAGCAACCGCGCCAAAAAGCTAACACACCGAGTGAGTGAGTGAGTGAGTGAGCGACAGATTGTAGACACCAATGACTCCCAGTATTGAAGCGAAGGCTAGCTTATCGTGGCCTCTGATTACAAATAAATCTTCAAAGTCAAACTGTCAAAATCGACTGTGCATGAACAGAAAAGTCACACATTACTCTTCTTGCTGGCTAACTTTTCACTCCAAAGCTCAAAATGCACAGTCGCTCAACCTTTAAGAAGCAAGTGTATGAGTGTTGTAATGACAATTTATACCAATAGGTTTCATTTGAGCAAGGTGTGAAAAGTCAAGTTATCTATACTGTGTGATATGTTTCTGGTTAGAAACTGAAAGTCTCGTTTGGGAGTTTCGCTCTTGTCCCTACTTTCCAATTTAGTTTCTTCTGGTCCCGACCCCACCCAACGAGCTCACTGGCAACGCCAATCTTGTTATAAAAGAAAGCAACACGGTTTCTGAGATTTAAATTCGCATCAAGTCGCTTGTAATGATTGATTTTTTCCTAAAATTGTGTTATGTTTCAGAAAAAAATTAGCCGACATTTGTGCAAAAATATTTACCTAGATCCTCCGTGAATGCGCTGAGAGACCGCCATGTATTATTAAATACCCGGCTTGCAATTTGTCTTTCGGCGTTCTCTAAGGCTTCAATGACTTCAAATCCTTTGTTCCGGTTCTTTTGGGAGCTGCATATATTTAAAAGGCCTCTAGTATCGTTGAGAATCCTCTGCAAAGAAAGTAAGATACGGCAACTCTATACTTCTGGTTAAGCGGGCGCTTCTTTTAGGCAGAAATTGATACCCAGAATATCTATATGATGGTAATAGATGGAAAGTGGAATCCGATACAGTCTGTAATCATACGAGTGAGGAGCACAAACGCTATGAAAGAAGCGGGTGTTTGCATTATACTTTAGTCACCACTAAAGCAAATATTATTATAATCACTTTCAGATTAAATGTTCATACACTAATTTTTTTATTGTTATTACTTGTAAGGAGACTGCCTTACCTTGAGGAATGTTTGTAGAACATCTTTGGAGTGAATGTTTCTCAAATTTTGCATGTGGCGCTCAATCTCAGCCTTGTAACATTGCAGCTGTTGAAAAGTTCAACCAAATTGTGATTATTAGGTCTCGATAAAGGTTCGCGAGTCCCTCTCGGAAAAAGATCATTGTAGCGTTACAATTTAGGTTAATTTAAAAAATAACTGTTTCGGAAACGGGAAATTATAACTATTGTCGGTTTTATTAGAAAAGGCAAAACGAGGCCCAGAGTGCAAGACCTATTTTTTTTTTTTTTTTTTTTTTTTTGCATAAAAATAAACATGAATTTCATAATTTTCACAGAGTCAAAAGGAACTAGGAAATGGCATATATGAGTAAGATGGGCTCTCAAGACATATCGTATGAGATATTGTTTTCCTATACAATCAAAGCTCTCGTAAGCGACCACGCGCTGAAACAATAAAGGCTGGTCGCTTACGAGAACTTTTAGCACAAAGTCGGGATATATGTACATGTGCAAGTGGTTATTTCACAGAAGAGATTCGCGAATGTGCGTCCAGCGAACCATTAGCGCAATATGTTATACTACTGTAAATGTGATCAAGCAGTATATATATTATACGTTTATTAAAGTGTTGACTACCGGCAACACGAATCAGCCTCTTTGAGCAGTCGCTTACGAGAGCATAAAAACAAAGGGAAGGACAAATTGGTAATTTCCAAAAATGGTCGTGGTCGCGTACGAGTTTGAATGACAATTTAAACGGGGTTTTACAATGGTGGTCGTAACAGGAGTGTTAGGAGAGCTTCGACTGTATTTTTTGCTCATAGCTGTTATAACAATAGTTTACACAATTACCGTTTCTTCCATGGGCGCTTGTGTACATAGTGTTCGATGTAGCGGATTGATCAAAGTTTTGCTGACAGCACTTATCGTCGTAAGTGTCGGGATGCCTTCTGCAATTCAAAAAGAACATTTTTAGAATCAAAGACTTAGTTGTAAACGGTAAATATCTGCACTTCTTAATGAGAAAACACTCATATTGATTTAGGAGGACAGCCAACACACGGTTCTTTTTTGTCTTATATGTTATTTTACTTGTCGCGAAGTACTGACCATTGTAACTTCTAGTCAGATAACATCGGTCAAGCTTAATGGTTTAGCTGCTTACTGTTAACTGTTCGTAAGGGCGAATATCAGACAAATATAAGAGAGGCTCTATTCTGGAATAACCAAGTTTTAGGCCCTGTTTACAAAAAGCAGATGTTGGGTTGCTCAGGAAAAGTCTGTCGACAAAATTTCCAGGCTATAGGTTAACCATATCAGCAAAGTTCTCAATTGCAAATAGACAGAGAAAACAACTTAGGCACGTTTCAAGCGTAGCGCCGCTGCCGTGCCTAACTAAATGCAAAATGATTGCGAACGAATGAATAAATGACGGAATGCGAAATCAATTTTTTTAACTTCGACTCTTCGTTTTCTAAATTTAACTCGGTCTCGCTTCAGTTGACTCTTTGACAGATGCCGTATTGAGGAGTCATAATTCTTTGGTTCACTCGCGAAAGTAACAGAACTACATATTATTGAAACAGTATTATCGTCGTAAAAGACTAATGTTTCGTTTAACCGACCTGCCGCGGCTTCCAAAGAAACAGTTGCTGGTACTGCTGACACTGATGCTCTAGAAATCCACTCAGTGCTAAGGACTGGAGCTGCAAACATTAAATTACACAGGTCTTCCACACAAACTTAGAAATATGCAACCCTTCCTCTGTCATGTTTCTTTGAAAAACAAAACATTAGTTAATTAATATGCGAAGAACGTCACCTCCGCCCAACGGCAATGAACACTATGCTATTAGTCATGACTTGCTGATATTCTGGCCCATTTGAGTGGTTACATGCACCTTCGTCAAACGTAACAAATTTCACCACTGTTAGAATAATACAACTTGCGTTCACCAGCTGACGACTGCAGACCTGGTCGATAAGAAATCCTTGCACTTAGAATTCCAGTTGAAAATGTTCGACTTGCAAACTTAGAAGCTGTGGTTGGCACTGGCACGATCGATTCTCCTGCAGAATGTACAATGATTAAAGTTTGGTGAAACGTCAAACCATAAGTTAATTACAGAGTTGTCCAAACTAATTATACAATATGTCTGATCTTACGATTGCTAGGAAAGTAATATAGCTTCCATTCTTAGATAGAAGAAATCAGTTGAAACCAGTAAGGATAAATCATACAAATAAGTAACGAAAAGAGACTCACCATTGTCCCTGCAGACGTCCCGCTCCGCGTCATATAGGTTTCCTTCCTTACAGAAGTAGCAGAAGATTGGAGGTTTGGTTCTGTTTTTGCACGAGCAAAAGCTGCGTCGAATGCTTGGATGTGCCATGTGCCCTGTTTTGCTGCAGACGAAGTCCCAATCTGCGTGGAATATAGAAAGCCTCTTCGCACACATACACATATCACCTGATTATTTACAAAGATTTTCGTAAAACCAGAGTCGTAAGTTAATGTCATTATTACTTTGGGCCGAAAGACGCGTATCTATGTAATAATACGCGTCGGCATGTATAACGCATGTGTGTGATGCATTTTCCCAGGTAACTTAAAAGACCGCCAGAAAATCACTCAAATTCCTAAGAATTTACTGAGTGCGGAAATAGGCTAATTTATCAGTTCAAAGGTGACGGTCGGGGTTAACCCTAACCCCCCCCCCCCCCCCAGTACATCCGAGGGTTAAGTTTGATTAGTGTCTGATTGCGCTCACAAGTGGTTACTATACCTCTATTATATGATACTTGAATAAGTATGACTACAACTCACCACTTCTGTTGCTGGAAACACAGTGACCTGAGGTGTCAAATGTTTCTCCTTCAGGGCAAGTAAAACATATATCCGGAGGTCGATGTATAGTTTTACAGGAACAAAACTTTCTTCGTAGATTGTTTGGATGGGGCACAACTCCAATTTGCAAACAAGTGAAATTATTGCCTGAAACTGACAAAGTTCATCATATTCAGTCTTCCCCGATTATTTGTTATATTTCGTAGCTCTGTCTTTGTATTTTAAACCTGCGACTTTTGGTCGAAAAATTACAGGGCATGCACCTTTGTCAAACCTAACAAGTTTTACCATTTTTAAAATAAACAACTTGCGTTCACCAGCTGACGACTGCTGACCTGGTCGATAAGAAATCCTTGCACTTAGAATTCCAGTTGGAAATGTTCGACTTGCACGCTCAGAAGCTGTGCTTAGCACTAGCACGTTCGATTCTCCTGCAGAATGTACAATGGCTAAAGTTCAGAGTGCAAACTAATTATACAACATATAAAGCGACTGCTAAATTTAGCAATCTTAAAAAAGGTTTAGCAACTATTTATTTCAGAAATTTCCAGATTTTTTCAAGCTCCAAACGTATTTTAAATTTTAGTTATGATGATAAAGATATAGAATTTTAGTATGACATACTGATATATACCTACTATAAACATAAAGATATAGATGTACTAGGCAGTGTTAGATTTTTACAAGTTACAAGTAAAGGATATGATGACGATAACGATGGTATAAATTTTGGTCATGTGAGTGCCCCTTCCAAAAAACATATATGAAAAGTTACACTGGCTACAAGATTCCGCAGTACAGAAACCAGGCCAAGGAAACCATTACTGACGAGATTTTCACCGACGAGGAATCAGGATTTATACTTACTGTTATTTCCGTGTATGTAATGTAGTAATATGTCAGACAAATCATAAACATAGCCCCATTGTCGTGATTAAAGTTTTCTATTTATGGAAAATACCTTTAGCAATTAATTCATCTTTTCCCATGATATCGCTAAGTATTTATCGCGTGAAAACGCGACAGATGCTGGGACTCAAGTTTGGTGTGGCAAGTGTACGCACGCACCATAAGAATTATTGAATAAGCAATCTCTGGACTAGTACGAAACTAAGAGTGATCAACTTCAATTTTCTCTTTCAGTTTCTCACCCAAAAAAATATGATACAGTATAGGGAACTTGGCTTTTGACACCTTGCTCAAATGAACTTGATTAAACTATAAATTATAATTACAACACTTGTAATTTGCTTCAAAGGGATGAGAGAATCTACATTTTGAGCTTGGGAGTATGCGTGACTAATACCTCGTTCACACCAATGCTTAAACATGTTTAAAAGGTGTTTAATAACACTTGTTTAGTTAGGTCGGCCGCTCACAATGCGAGTGCGGCAAAACTAAACTGGTTTAAAACCCGTCCAACAAAACAAGCTGTGCGAGGTGGTGTAAAATGTTGTGTAATTGACACAAAATCAAACCAGGATTTAGAAAAGGCAGTCTTGTAAACTTGGTTTAATTAAACTGGTTTAGTTGGTGTGAACAGGGTATTAATTTTCATGCATAATTGATTTTGACAGTTTGACTTCGAACATTTGTTTCTAATCCACAGGCCACGATTAATCTAGCCTGCGCTTCACCATTTATCTGTTTTTCGTCTTCTAAATTGCATTTCTTCTACCAGGCTTTCTAAATTTCCAGTCGGCCTGCTTTATTTCAGAGCTATTATCACCGCGGTTTCGATGAATTCACGGTTCTTTGACGAGCGTATGTTAAAGCTGAAAAAGCCAGCCGGGAGCGACTTCAGCTTATCGAATTGGTATTGTTTGATTATGTTCGCTTTCCTTCGCTTAGTTTTAACCACCTGGACGAAGAAAAATGCGAAAGTGAATATAATGAACAAAAACCGCAAAAGCGCAAGTACATGTCAACAATCAAAGCAGCGTCGCCGCTGAAAGGTCGCCCGTTTCTTGTCAATCGATAGGTTTCGTCGCACTTGCTAGCTCGGGTATACTTTTCTACTATTTAATGAGGCAGAGACAAATTAGACAATTGTTTGCAAAAGTTATTTTGGGATTGGTATTGCTATATAACAATGAAACAATTTTTTCGAATATTTTTTAAAGAGGACTGAAGCAGCAAGGCAGCTCTAAGCTCGCGAATTTGTGAAAGTTACTTTTGCGGCTTATGGTCACATTTTATAACTTGCTTTTGGTACGTGGAAGTTCGGAACCGTTTCCGCGGGCCTCCACTTTTGCTAAACTGCGTATTCGAATAACTCTTAGTTTTAAAAACCCTCCATTTACAAGGCGGCAGAGGGTGAAAACTATATGTGGCGCTCGAAATGAGAGAATTTAGATTTATCTCCAAAACACTGCGGCAATCATTTAGTACTCTGAACCGTTACGGGACTTCCCAAGCCGGCAAAGAAAAAAAGGTCTATCCGTGACTTTTTCGACACCTCAATATTTATCAGAGACCATGATATTCCAGCCTAGGCTGCATCCAAACTAAATACATGCGCAGTAAAAACATTGCCTTTCTTCTTTTGGCTGAGTTTCAAGTTAAATAAACTGACCGAGTTTCAAGTTCAAGGACATGACTTGCAGTTTCGTTCACGCATTATTCTTCTTCCATTTGTGTACAGTTTTTATTACTGTGGAATATGACAATTTGAACAAGTGACAGCAACGTTGTTTCTTTTTCCCCAAGAGTCTTCGAAGTTTGCGTCAAAGAATATGCGACGGTTCTCTGGTCGAGTCGCTTCTGAATATAAATCGACTTTATTTACCCTTACCACTCCGTTTAACTAGTAACGCGAGCCTTCGTCAAACATTTCAAGTTCACAAGCTTGCTGTTGCACCCTCATTCAGCGGCTGGTTTTCGTTTAAAAACAACGAAATGGCTGCACTTCATGATAACAGTATATATAAATTAGCAGTTTGACTATTAATTTCAGTGTCTTCATCGTCCGCGCTCAACGGCGTTATATTTTCGTGCCTTAATAATCACAATGTAATCTACATTCGCGGAAACTTTTAGGCTCAGTGACCAAACAAACTTCGAATGCTTGACCACCAGACTGACGAGATTCAGAAAAGCTCCCGTACAAAACCTACTTGGAGAACTGCTGCACGTTATAACGCGTAACACGATCATGCCCAAACTTGGAATTGACAAAATCCTTATTTGGAAGTTCATTGTTGACACAGAAGGCTGGAGGGACATCGCGACTCCTTTAAGCTTGCCCCACTTCGTGGGAAAAAAAATCTCACGTTAGAAAAGAAAGGCTTCCACGCCGCTTGCACGTGAACATTATCCAATCAAAATATAGTATTTTTGCTCACATGTCAATTAAACTTCAAAATCCTACAGGGGGGACTTCTTTTACCAATTGCCATGATACCTACGCTCTGGTTTTCGGGTGAAAACAATTATATGCTGGGCCCTTAGGCCCAGCATAAAAAGTAACCTAAGGAAGTCTCACCCAATTTAGGTATCGGACACAGAGACGGATGTGGGGAAAAGAAAGTATCGAGACAGGGTTTAAACACACCTAGAGTAATTCACATTTGCCACTGAAAATGGCTTTCAACAAATTCATCTGGGATCGGGTAGGAATACACATGTACGATGAGAGAAACATCAACACATTATATATTTTCTTCATCTGAGAACGATATTCTTGTTGCAAACTACCGAAACGTATGGTAGAACGATGCTGTACTAACTTGATACGCAAAAACAACAGAAAAACGTCGGCTTGATTTAAAGGAACAGTGAGTTGTTGGATATTTACCCTTACGGGAATATTTTTCATTTTGAGACTTCGTCTTTATGCTCTGAAGAATTGCTTTGCCACCCTTCAATGTAAGGTATTTTTGCGTTACCCTGATCGCGGAATTAAATATCAAATGCAAAACTGAGATCTGGAGAACTCGTAGAGTTCAAATATACATACTGGATTTCCAAATTATAGCAATATTATCACTTTGTTTGTACTTTGCCAGCAATATCTATGAACAGAACACAAGCCAAAGATCGAGTGATATAACATACAACATAAATTAGCCACCTCCAATCTTTTGTTCTTGTTTTGATACTATTAAGTATTATAATATAAATAAGCCATGTTCGATCTTTCAACTGAGTTTTCTTTTTAATACTAGTAAGTATTATAATGTTATTGCTGTTACATTTTTGTTGCATGTGCTGTAGATGCATAACATTTCTTTGCCTTTTGTTTGACTCACAATCGGATCACTGTTCAAACTTCCTGCTTTCCCATTTTTTCCCCGCGACGGCCAGAAGTGATAAAATTTAGTTATTTGCTGTTGGGTCTCTTACCAGAGACATTTTCCGAACTTCTGTGACCAATGTCTCACCTCGGAATTTCGATTGACTTTACGAAGTTTCGTCGAATTTTCGCGCGGGTGATGCGATATGTTGCCTATGTCCTATTCCAAGCCAAGAGCGTCTCTAGCTAGTTCCTATGTTCTTTTCTTCATATTTATGGCTAAAACTTTAAACTTTCTTTTCTACCAGTCTTTCTTGTTGTTTGTCGACTCTTAACTTATATTCAACACGCACCGTCTTCCAATGCCTCACAATAAACACCCTGTTTGCCACCTTTAGTCATTTATGTTTGTTGTTTTTTCTTGGCGTTTTAACACAGACCTGATTCTGCAATGCCACACGTCAGTAGAACCTGCAAAGACAAAGAATTCAAAGGAAAATGCATTAAGAAAACATCGTTCGCCAAGGCAAGGTTTCTCACAGCCGCCGGTACAAAAGAAACTACCTCAAAGATGACCAAGTATTTAACAGCACGCTTCTTTGTTAATAGACACATCATTGTCATGAATTACTATGGCCTCTGATGCAAATTGACTCTCACGACTTCTTCCTCAGAAAAAATGGCCAAACTCAACTCTTCCGCTTCACTGAAGCGATAAGTTACTGGCGTCGGTATGTCTGTCAGTACTTCTCAAGCAATAAGTTGGCTGGCGTCGGTCTGTCTCAAAGTGCATGCAGATTAAGTACAGGTTGGCTCAATTAAATTAGTATTGACAGCTGTTTATTATTGAAGTAGAAACGGCTTAACGATAATCTAGACTTCAGGTATTGACTGTCAAGAGAGTCAAATGTGAATTTTCATTCAACCAAACAGAAAGCTATTGGCGCGCTGAGAGTGTTAGGTAGAGTTCTTGTCACGGTTGGTGGCAGTTTTATTTTTAGGAATACAAGGGTTAAATTATTGAACGCGCCAATTTCTCCCTACTTCCTGAGATACCTCTGCCGCCGGGAAACTTAAACAGAAAAGCTTGATCATTTAAGCGGAGATTGCAAAACGTGTAACTAAGGCTCCGGTCGCATTCGTAACTTTAACAACATTAATAACGACGCACTTGTCACCAGAAATATGTGTCAGCAAATTGCTACCAAACATTGAAGAAGCCGTCATATTGCTCTCAATGCTAAGTCATTATCGACTAAACTTCCTAGTGCGACCGGGCCCTAAGTGAAAGAGCTAAAGAATTTTTTTGTAGCCACAAGCGGAAGGTCCCTTATCTGAGTGTTAATACTGCATTGTTTGCTCCTTTCTCAGTCATTCGTTGGAAAAAAAAAAACAACAACAACACGTGGTAGGATGAAATGCGGATCATGCGTCTCCTCTACTACCGAGTTGTTAATATAACCTGTGTTGTATTAAACAAAAGTCCAAGCCGTATATAATATATTGACAGCTAAGAAATCATATTACTCTTCATAATCCATGATTACTTTTACCTGATTTTGAAGTCATCTGTTTCAACATTTTAAACTACTAAATAAACCCTAACACAATATTATGTTGGTGTTCCCATGGAAGCAATGTCACACGCAGCGACAAATAATTTGTGAAGCTGTAAAATGGTCGGAAAGGCTCAATATATGTTTGAAACGAATCATTACTAGCCTCGTCTATAATCATGCGGGACTTTAGATAAACACGAGAGTAGCGTAGTCGGGGAGTGAGTTAGGGTCATGGTCCAGCTACAGTCAAATACAACTCAATTCCTGATCGCACAGTGAACACCAAGCGTTTACTTTCGAGCATTCTTCGTCCTTATCGTCTTCAAAATCGCACTATTTTTCTCGGCCAGGGAATTACGTGACCAACAGCAGCGCTTTAACCGATCAGCGGCTGGCTATTTATCGCGAAACAATACGTGTGCCTTTTCTCGACACGAAAGAAAATATATCATCTATTTAAGAGTCGTCGCCTTCGACACGACAAACACAATTTTCTATTTTGCAAGATAATCCACAACACTTTGAACATTGCAAACAACTATTCTGACACTTTTTTGTGTGGATAATCTGGTGCCGGCGTGTAAACTCCTGTAGTTGATTTTTTAATCGCTCAGAGGATTAGAAAACCTCTTGGACCAGGTAGCTCATCTGACAAAGTTCTTAAGAAAAATTTTCGCGTATTTTACGGGGGTCCCGCTAATAATTTTACCATTTGCAACAAATATTTCTAAGGCAGACAGGTCCTGGCCGAATTTTGCTGTTTTCTGTGTAGCTAAACTCTCCTCAAGGCAGATATGAATGCAGACAGTGGACACTTTTCAGCCAAAAAATAATAACTTTGTACTGTCTAATATAAATTAATACGGTGTACAGTGTAACTAATTGAGCCACTGTTCAGTATGTGAAATAAGACTCTGTCAAGGCTCTAAATAAACTTGCTCTATCGTTGTTCTTGTTCAGTTGTGAAGTCATGGATTTTTGGTGTCAGAGATTACATAATTCAACTCTATTAAGGCGACCAACTCTCTCAGGTGTACTGTTAGGGTTAGAGGTGGTCCCGAGTGTGTCCGCAATTAACATGATTATCATGACTATAAAAATTTCTGCAACCTGATTGGCTGAGAGCAAGCAAGTTAATTGCACTCAGTGCGATGAACGTTACAAAATCGACCAATAAGTTGCGCCTTTTCAGTACTTTTCCACGGCTTTACGGCCGACGTGACATTAGCAGGCGCGCTTAAAATGAGTAAGGCCTGGCTTATACGACGAATTTAATTCCATGTGTGAATACTCCTTCATTCTCAGTGTTATGGGCTAAAATAATTCGCGTAAATTATGCATTTCCTTCGATCGATGCGTCGTTGCTGCGACGTCTAAATGAACAAGCATTTCAGACGAAGTATCCGTGTGGCCATGAGGGATAATGCGTGTTGGACGAATTTAATTCCTCAGACGGATTTAGAAGTGGCCGTAACGTTGAATTTAAATTCGTGTGAAATATATTCGACGGTTGTGCGACGTATAAACCAGCTCTAAGTTTGCTTGAATATTTAGTTCCAACAAACGTTTTTATAGTCATATGATAACTGAAAAGTAATAATATACGAGTTGCTCGTGCAACTAATGATTTACACCACTCGTGAGGCTTGAAAATTGAACCTAATAGAACGGCTAGTGCAATATTGTAGGTTGGTTGTGATCGTCCGGGTTAGAGTAGTCTCCAGAAAGACTGTTGTTGGTGACTGACGTTTCGACTACCTGAGCGGAAGTCATCTTCAGAGTCAAGTGAAAGTATTCGTCAGATGGCGGTATATATGTCTCTGGTTGTTGAAGTGATTGGTCCGTTATGTCGGCCTATGGTTGGTCGAGTCGGCTTGGTTGTGTTTCGTTATTGGTCAGTCTCGTGTTCAGGTACTTACTTACTGAACACAAACGAGCTACCAGAAACGGCGACATCAGAAATCACATTTCTGAACACCACCGACAGACTGAACACGACATCAACTGGGACTCTGCTGAATGCATCAGCCACAATACCAACTACTACCAACGACTTACACTGGAAAGCTGGTACACAAACTTAGAACGGAAACCACTCAACAGATGCCAAAAGTTACCGGCACCTTACAAACGACTGATAGATGACATCAAACGCAACCCAACGAACAATAGACAAATCAACAGGACAACAGAACATCAACTGACCAATAACGAAACAAAACCAACAAGCCGACTCGACCGACCAATCACTTCAACAACCAGAGACATATGATACTGCCATCTGACGAATACTTTCACTTGACTCTGAAGATGACTTCCGCTCAGGTAGTCGAAACGTCAGTCACCAACAACAGCCTTTTTGGAGACTACTCTAACCCGGACGATCACAACCAGCCTACTGTTCACACTCCTGGGTTCAAACCATTTGGTATAGTGCAACATTGGTACAATTTTCAAACATCACTTGTGGTGTAATCATTATAATTGCACGAGCAACTCATATATGGTTACCTATACTATCTTTTATTCAAGTAGAACAGAACAACGGAGGACATTAATTGGCTAATGAGAAGAAAACCAGAATTGCTGGCTGAATTGCATTTGATTTTGCAGTCATTGTGATTCAAACTTCTGGGTAAATGTTGAATGTCTATGCTCTTTTCAGATAGACTCCTTCACATCTCTGCGAGACCTGAAAGGGTGCAGTACAAAGTTGTTTAAAACCACGATCAACGTCACATACATGTCCGGGAAATCCTGAACAATAGTGAACGAGGCAAGTCAGCAAGCCATTAGGCACTTGCGTCTTGGATTTTGATGGGCAGATCAAACACCACAGGCTGGTTGACAGGTTGGTAACGGAATGTACAAGTCGAAGCATTGACAAACGTAGTTGTACCATCTGTAGTAATGCCATAGCCTGAAAAAAAAGAACAGTCAAAAAAAAAACAAAAACAAAAACAAAAAAGAAACAAAAAAAAAAAAAAAGAACAGCCAAGTCTGCCGTTTGTTGTTTGTTTGCTGGAGCGGATCCAGCATTTCGTGAGAGGAGGTTGGAGCGCCAAGAGGCACAACTCACTCCCCGGAAAATTTTGAAATCAACATTTCCTGAAACACCACTTCTTGTATTTTGAGAGTTTCTTTGAAAAATGTGAGCGTTCAAACCAACACTTTCAAAACTGCACTTTTGTGAAATGCTCTAATACAGTTGTCAGTTGAGTGGGACATTGAGTATATTATCTTCCAAGCGTACTGCTCGGTGAAAGCCTGGATTACCGTGTCAAATTCCACGGAAATAATAAGGGGTAGCTCCCCCGGAAGATTTTTGAAATTTCACTCTCTTAAAATGTCATTTTCCAATTCTCAAAAACCCTCCGGAAACTTTGGAAGTTTACGCTGCATATGATGAAGGTTTTCTGAAAACTAAACTAAACTAAGCCTGAAAAAAGGGGGTTCGACCGAACACTCCACGTTTCCCTAAGTGCAGATAAAGGTGATGACAAATTAGAAATAACAATTGAAAATGGTTACGAAACTTCGCCGTGTTCGAGGGGGTCCCGCTAGTTTGTACCATTTTCCAGGTTGGGCCACTTTGTTTGTGTTACTTAGAAACCGTGCCTAAAAGTTTACGCATTGGAGAATGAGTGATCGGCGAACTGTAGACACCAAAGATTCCCAGATCCGTGAGTTAAAAAGAAGGATTCCTTGGTAGAGACGATACTCTGCTCCTAATAGTTCGGTGGGTCTCAACAGTCCATGCATTTCGCCAAATTGTCACAGCCATGGAGATTGTAGTTATGTCATCGTCAAGCAATTCGTGAGCCCCATAATGTGAGAAAAGTTGCCATGGCAACCGTAGGGGTGGTCAAGTATACTCTATTATTAAACTCTAGAGGTTTATAACTATAAAACTACATGATAAACCTTTTCTGCTGACCAAATTTTATCGTATTCATCGAAAAATAACTTTGACAACGTTTTAAAAAAATTCTGTCAAGCAGGTTCTAGTGCCACTTTAAATTACCCATTTAATTAAGGCGGCACTACTGTAGAACCCCTTGACAGATTATTTTTAATGCTGTCAAAGTTCTTGTTTGATCAATAAGTAAAATAAAAAACAGGTTCACTGTGCAGTTTTAATGTTACTGTACTTTCATTTGTCTTGAAAATAGGAGGTTTAATCACTTTTTGTGTTGCCATGGCAACTAATAAGTTAGAATTATTATAACTTTATAGAAGTAAAAAATACCAAGCAATGATGATAAAAGAAGTTTCAGTAACTTCTTTGTAACCATTTCCAAATTATTACTGGAGGCCTGTCAAGGGCCTGATATTTTCAACCAGTGAGAGCCACCTTAGTGAGCATGAGGCCCTTTGCATCAAATACCACAAGTCGCCAGAATAGCCGTTTGGGAAATGAGAATCTGTCTGTTCCGGAATCTCAAAATGCACTTTTACTCCAGCATACCGTAGGACCAAATTAACACACTCTTAATAAGATTATAAAATTTCCAATATTCTTTCTGTTTGATGGTTTTCTTTCTGTTTGATGGTTCTTCTCTTGTAATTCTTAGGGAATGCCACCAAAAAAATAACTAATGTGGACATGGGTCGAAATATTCATGTTCTAAATGTGTGACCCTACTGGTCTAGATTATTTTGTCTTTGCATTCCTTACCTTCATGGATGTGTCCAAACACATGGTATCTTGGCTTTACTCTTGTCTGAATTGTGTGCAGTAAATCAAGGCATCCAGCCCTAGAGCCTCCCAAAGTACAATCTCCATGACCTGGCACAGAAAATGTCATTACAGTGAATAAGAAAAAAATGTGGTGAAAAAGCACAAAATATTAGTTCAGTGTTTTTAAAGCCCTACTTCAGTCCTAATCAAGATCAAGGACAACCATGTAAAAGTGAAGGCCTGTTCAAACGGTGCAACATGTTGCATGCAACATCATCCAACATTGTTGCATGCAACATGTTGCACCAGTTGAACACCCTGTTGCACGATGTTGGATGATGTTGCATGAAGTTTGATTTAGTTCAAACTTCCAATGCAACATCGCCCAACATTTCTTTTGTTCTAGTGATCAACGAACCGTGTCACAACATGTTGCATCCGTTTGAACGGCTTTGTCCAACAATGTTGCACTCACGCACGCGCACTCATTGTTGGATCGCATAGCATTGATAGAGATAATTGTGTGTAACCTATCTCTTCTCTTCTCTTGATCCATTGCCTGGTCTTCCCTCTACCTTTCCGTTCTTTGCTTTCAAATAACTCCAGAATTATTGCTGCAGCTAAGCATTTTCGCTTCTTTGCTCTCAACGACGCTTCCATACCAAAGTATAAACAATATGGCGGCCAGTTTGCAATGCATTGTGGGTTTTCAATCCCAGAATCCTTCTGGAATTCAATGTTGCGTGCAACATGTTGGATCCGTTTGAACACCTCATGCAACATCATGCAACATCATCCAACATGTTGCATGCAACAATGTTGGATGATGTTGCGTACCGTTTGAACAGGCCTTGACACTAGACAGAGTCTATGACTTACTTATTTATTTATATCTACTAGAAATACGATAATCGCAGATACCCCCTCACTCCGTCCTGCACTGGCATATATTAGAAGTTTCGACGCAAAAAAATAAACATAGAAGTAATGTGTCTATTTTATACGACCTTTGATGTAACCAGCTTGTTGTAGTTGATGGGGCAAGCATATTAAAATAACGTTTTACTACTTGTACTATACCAAGTGCTGAACACTTAAAGGAGAAAAAGAGTGGTCTGAAATATAGTAACTTTGTGATACTAAGCTCTGACCCAATAAGAAAACAACATATATATCAACATCAATTTTTTTATTCGTAATCTTACTGTCATCATCATCATACAGCACACTAATCATTGTGTGCCCTTTTTATCATACATTTGTGTTATATAAGCTTCATCAAGTGCTCCTGCCTGGTACGAAAACCCAATACCTTGTAGAAAAAAGTAGGAACGTACTCTCCAACCAAAAGCATGCAGGAGCACAATCCCTTGGAGGATAAGGGAATAATAACTATCATGAACTTAATACAGGTAAACAACCCTTTCACTCCCAAGCCTAAATGCAGAATCTCTCAGCTTTTTCAAAATACATTATATAAAATAAATTATGTAGTGAGAAGTGACAGTTTAGTCAGCATTCACTTAACCAAAAAGGTACAAAAAGCTATATATTCTCTATACTGTACAATACAGTACACTTTCAACTGAAGGGGAAAATTGAATTTGATCACTCTTAGGTGTGAAAGGGTTTAAACTTGTTGTTACAACATTGATTACTGTCTACCTTGGTACTGGCCTTATATACTCACATGTTATTGCCACTTATATTACATAACTGTACTGAAGTTTTCCTTCATAAAAAGCAAACAACCCTCTAACAAATAAGTAAATAACAAAACCTTGTGTCAAAAAAGTACACATAGCAAATACTTGGCTCTGAGCATGTCATCCACTTGAGCACAGTACAGTACCATTCCAAATTTTAAGAAAACATACAGATATGCCGAAATTTTTTTTGTGGCGTACTCAACAGAATATACAGGCCAATGTTTTTGAGAACAGTTTCCTTTGGCATTCTTGTTGGACCAGACAATCAGGTTGTACACGTCAGCATTGAGTTCATTTTTGGCTCCTGACAATCTTACACTTTCATGATGTCAGTGACTTGGTATATGAGGATCCCTTAACAGCACAGGAGTTGGCTTCTCAGCATGATTTCTTCACTTTAACATTTCCTTTAGCATGATCTTTGGAGATGAAAACACATGCTCAGGTTTTTGTCTTTGATACATATTGTTGCAAATTTATTATACAATACTTACCTATGAACAACATAGAAATTGAACTTCCACTTGGACCAAAGTGTAAGTTTAGCCAAGGAACCTCTTTCTTTGCTCCTACAAAAATCAGAAAAGGCACCAAGTTTTAAGTGGATTAATAAGATAATTCACATGATGTACACAATACAATGCACTTTCATAGCTAACCTGTACTATTCATCCACAATTGACATAAATCTTGGAAGCATGCTGCAAAGGAACTGGCGCACTGTAAATAAATACTTGTTGTCCTGATAATAGAGGCCAATTCTTTCCTCAAAACACTGCTATAAATGTTTTTGGTTATCCCTGAGCGTAATATCAAGTGTACATGGCATAAAAACAAATGCACATCATCATATGGACAGCTAAAGAAACTTCACTGCATAGATCATAAATCACTGTAAATTAATTAGGCACTGTATACTGTAGTAAAAATTGGCAAATATTCTAAAAAACACAAACTACAGCTTTTGCAATGGTAAATCAAAGTACAAACACATGTATACAGTATTGTGTTCTCTTCGATCCTTGTGTATGAAAATGTAGCAAATAATAAAAAAACACAATCAGTGGTCTGATTAAGCAGGAATTCAAATTAAACAAAATTTCACCATGCATTTTTTGTTCAACTGTTCTTCATTGAAAAGAAACAATGACAAAGAATGGCCGTATTGCAATTCTTTCCTAAAACTGCTGTAAATGCTTTTAAATATATCAAGTGTATATGGCATGAAAACAAATGCACATCATCATATTGACAGCTAAAGAAACTTCACTGCATAGATCATAAAACACTGTAAATTAATTAGGCACTGATATTGTAGTAAGATTGGCAAATATTCTAACTAGACTGGCATTGCCAGTGAGCTCGCGGTGTAAGTTGCGTCGAGACCAATATACTAAAATGGAAAGTAGGGGCAAGAGTGGAACTCCCAAGAGGGACTTCCAGTTTCTCACCAGAAAAATATCACAGTTATAGAGAACTTGGCTGTTGACACCTTGCTCAAATGAAACCTGATTATAAACTATAAATTATCATTACAACACTCATACACTTGCTTTTTAAAGGTTGAGCGACCCTGCATTTTGAGAATGCGTGACATATCTTTTTATGCACAATTGATTTTTGACAGTTTGACTTCGACTCTTATTTCTAACGAGAGGCCACGATTAATCCAGCCTTCGCTTCAATACTTTTGTGTTTTCTTTTATTAACTGAATATGTTTCTTCTATCAGGCTTTATGAGTTTTCGTGTTCTGTAACAAGCGAGGAATGTAACACAACACTTGTTTACGTCAATATTATTGCGGTTTTGTTCACAGTGTGTTCAGTCATTTGTAAACTGCAAACTCAATGCTCAGGACTATTTCGGTGTATTTTTCATATCTGGTATACAATGACCATTGCGAAACAAAGGCTACATGATCGAATGAAAGAAACATTCCAACAGGCAAAGTACGATAAGCAGAAGAATTTTATGAGGCAACAGATGTCATGTACAAAGTAAAGCATAAATCGCCATTGTTTTGCAGCTAAAGCTCATCGTAGCTTTGGTTTCCGTTTTCGGCCTGTTATCTTCCCAGAAGTATTTCGTGCCGCCACAGAAAGTTTCGTCGGGACTAAATATTTAGCGGCGACAGAGAAATTTGCAATCCCCGAGCGGTATCCAACAAACATTTGTTTACAGCTATTCTCAAAGCTTCCGCGGTGAACTTAAAGAACGCAAGCCAAAATTGTTCCTTAAAATCCAGTTTATCCGTGCATGTTCCACAGAGATCTGTTGTTAGAAACAAAGGCAGCATCTTCTCTTCAGTTATTTTAAGACTCTGAGTGCTGGTCCGCCGGGGTTCGAACCCGCGACATCCCGCACGAAAGACTGGCACTCAACCAACTGAGCCAGCCGGGCGGTGGTTTACGTCATCGCATATCACGTGATCATATGAACCAATCACCGTGTGCTGATTCTCGACCCAGAAGAAAAAAAAAACTCCATTTTTAAGCTCGCCGGGGCCACACCCCGCGAGCAAAAAAAAAACAAACTACAGCTTTTGCAATGGTAAATCAAAGTACAAACACGTGTATACAGTGTTGTGTTCTCTTCGATCCTTGTGTATTAAAATGCAGCAAATAATAACAAAACACAATCAGTGGTCTGATTAAGCAGGAATTCAATTTAAAAAAATTTCACCATGCATTCTTTGTTTGACAGTTCTTCATTGAAAAGAAACAATGACAAAGAATGGCCGAATTGCAATTAATGCGTAATTGTGCAAATTTGGCCATCAATACACAGCGAGGTCAAAAATATAAATACAATTATAAAAGCCATACAGAATAGTTTTCAATTCTTACCTGCCCCTTGCTTCCTGATGATAAGAATGGGCAGATCACTCACATTGGCTGGAAGAGTGGTGAGAAATCCTTGAACATCCTGTGGCAAGTTGAGGACATGACCTTTGTACCCATGCTGGCCGCCGTGTTTCCGGTAAACACACATGATGGGGAAAGCTCTGGCGATCAACATTTCCTCAACTTCGGTGAGGTCCTGTAGTTCTGCAGGCACTGTTCCAGGATCCATGTCGTTGTCAGCCAAGAACAATCAACACGAAGTATTTTTGTCATGCTTGCACCTGGTGCAGGTGTAGTTCTGCTCGGACATACTTTGGTTGGTTATCGGCCATGTTTCTTTGCATACCTTGCAGTGTAAGTGTCGGAGAGTTTCCTCAAAGTGGTGAAAGGCAGTGAGTTCCTCCTGTACCCACTCTTGTTCGTGAAATGGAGGAGTTTCTGGATTTGCCCATCCACGGTTATGCAAATATTGTTGTTTCTGTCTGCGACGTTCTTCGACAACTGCAGCACGTTGTTGTCAGCGTCAAGTGTTGGCTCCATTTTGACCTTGAAGCCTGCAGGTATTCTGTTCAGACGATTCATTGGCACGTCAAGAAGCTACTCGCTGGTGATTGGATTATCTTTGCGGAGTTCTCTGCTTGGCCCGCCTTTGTTTCTGAAGTTCCCGATTTGCTTTCAAGCATTGTTCTCTTTGTGGAGTCTTTTCTTCGACCCGCTTTTGCTTCTGAAGCTCCCGTTTTGCTTTCAAGTGTTGTTCTCTTTGTGGAGTCTTTTCATCGGCACGTGATTGTCGTCCTTTCTCTAGACGTATTTGGCGCTGTTCGATTGTTTCACAATTTCGCCTTGCCCATGCCTGTTCCCTTCTCTTTTGAAGACGAGCTTCGCGAGACCATTCTGTTTCAAGTTTTCTAGTTTTCAAATTCATTTTCGTGAACGCAGTTCAATAAAACACTGGCAGAGACGTTAATCTATAATCAACAGTGATTATGTAATTGCCTTATTAGGACACTGCCTTAGGCACCTGGCCTAAAAAGGTCGCATCGCACACACCCACACACACACGAACATTAAATTTCGAGATGGTGACAGGCTTGGAGTCTTCAAATTAATGCATTAGCGTCGTGATTATTTCCCTCACTTTGTTCAGGGATTATTTTAAAGACCATTAAACTCTGTTTTCATCAAACTCCCGACAGTTGCATGCAAGAGAAAGCAATACTATTTTACAGGACTGGTGAATGATCACCAATTGATTACAAGTTTGAAAAACATATTCCACTTTGATGCTAAAGTACAGACTGATTGAACTGAAAAATTTGATCACACAGCACAGGAACTATTTAACCTCTCTTACCTAGAGGAGGTCCATGAGTGACAAGTACATCAACTCCAGTTGGGATCTTCTTCCAAACACATCTGATTGGGTCTCCACGTTCCTGCATGAAGGCCCAGTTCCTAAAAGCGGGAGTCCTGATGGGAAAACAGTTTTTTCTCTTAAATCCTTTTTGCACTGGAGATCAAATGTTGGAAACATCTGTCCAACATCAGCTTCATTAGATCTTTAGGAGTGTAATGAAATATGATATGAGACCTTAGCATGGCACTGTACTTGATGTGTACATAAAATGTTACTCCAGTAAGTGACAAATGAAACATTGCACCAGTAAATTTGTCAAATATTATATCATTTTTAAAAGATTCAGCAAATATTTCTTGCCATTCCCATATTGATCTTAGTGTGATTTTTGCAATGTTCATTTTTGATATGTTATGTAAGATAATCACATAAAATATAACAGATAAAAACAGGCAAAACACTGATGAAAAAGTAACATGATACATCACCCTCTTCCTTGCAATGACTGTCCAATACATTGCATTTAATGTGGGGTTCTGCTAAGTGCACCTTTTAAATACATTAATTGTGCATCCAAACATTGACAATATACATGTGAGTATGTTGAGATATAGATTGAAGTACTAGAAAAGCACTTGAGAAGTGCAGAGAAGCACTCCATGGCATTGTACACTTCTCCAAACTTCTCAAGTGCTCTTTCAAATCCTGCGTACTTATAAATAAAATTAGCATGCTTTTGCAGACAGAGAAAAGTCATACATTACAGTGAATGTGATATTCACAGTTATTTCTGGGCTTCAACCAGATTAATGAACTCATGGTGCAAGCTATAATAAATTGTCATATTCACATATATACAAATTATTCATTTCTCCTCATGTCATTGTTATAAGTAGAATAATTTACATTGACAGTTCTCCTACAAGGCTAGAGCATGCCACTGGTGGTAAATATTAAAATGTGGAAGTTTAATGTCATTCTGTTTGAGCCTGGTGGAAGCCCAGAATATTTTAGAATTATCTTTGCAATGACTTAAATTGTCCATAACTGCAAAAATTACTTTCACTTCGCATTCTTTTCACTCTTTATGTAACCGAAACAGACAAGTTACTTGCCATGGGGAGCCATATATTTGAATTCCGTTAATTTCCACTTGAGAATCTTCCAAATAGATGCAGTTTGTGAGCTTCTTTTTTATCTCCAGGGGATCCCCATACGGTTCCCTCGAAAAGTTTCGCCAGAGAGTTTCAAAACTCGAAGGATCAAAGGAGATATCGTGATTGCCGGCTATGACGACTTTGTAAGGATAACTCAAGGAACCGAGAAATTCGTTGAAATCAGAAACTTCCTTCGGTTTTCCGACCATTGTGAAATCGCCAGCGTGAATTAACACGTCGCCTTCAGGGAAATCGTGTGTAATTCTGTCCATCCGGCTGTGCGTGTCCGAGATGCAAACAAATCGCGTATGTCCTGAACGCTTGGGAATGTTTGGATCCAAAAGCTGTAACTTTTTCATGGTTTGCCCGCGTTTGAGAATGTCCCAAGCTTTAGTTGGCTGATCCACACAGTCAAATACATGGGCAGGAAAATCATTATTATCGCTTTGCTTTGAAAAAGAAGCCAATACCTTCTTCATTTTGTAGCTTTGTAGATGCAACCATGGTTAATACGTCAAGAAACCAACCAGGCGTACCAGTGGCTGTGAGAGCATGGTGCTGGGTGTGAAAGTCTCCCCAGACTCCGAGTATGAATTTACTCACCACCGACTTTGATCACTTTTTATGCAAATTTTTGGGAAACAGACTGTCAGAAATAAGGCGAAAGTTTTGATCTACAGGTCTATAAAGAAGGAAATTTTGGAATACAGGTTGAACAATGATACATTTTGGTCTGAAATAGGGAAAGGATTTCAAAACCGGGTGGCATGCTCAGCCCAATATCTTAGTAGTATCTTCCACCCCCTCCCCCATGGGGCGAAAGTGGGGTTCCGTTCTAAAGGAAGAGAAAAGTTTGGATATATATGTCTGATAGCATCCCACAAAAAGCCTTTGTTATTTTCTATAGTTAAACTTCTGGTGTTTTGTTTTTGTTTTTTTGTTTTTTTTAGGCGCAGAAAACCAAACTTAAGCACCAAAAGCTCCAATTTGAAGTTTATTGTTTTAAAGTATTTCTGACCTTTTGCACCACCTACTTTGGTGCTTGCACCAAAGGTGAAATGTTTAAGGGACTGAAGCGGTTTGTCGCCGATACGGAGAAAAAATGCTCGATGGCCTCGATACTCCTGCCCAAGAGAACAACATTAAAAAAACTGCAGCGGATGCCTATTCCAGCAACGTTTATACCCTGTGTTTGACTGCACTGGAGCGTTACGTATTTCGAACACGCAATAACCGCAGAGGAAACTGATCCATCGCCGGATTGACATATAGTTTTATTCTTCTAAATCTGTGCTTCCCGCCACTGTATCACAGCATATATATTGCAAAATCTTCTCATTTAACCCCTCACACGTGACCTCTTTCTAGGTGCAATAAGGGCAACAGCGCAACAGTGCCGCATCTGTTCCTATATATTATCGTTTGGATTTACATTGGATAAAAACTGCAACTAGAAAACTGGAAAAAAGTTGAATTACTTAAGAGTTTTTTACCACAGGTACTATAGTTATATTAAAGTCTCGATGAAGGTTCACGCGCCCCTTTCGGGAACAAATCATTGTAGCGTTACAATTTAACATACACGCATCAGATATCGTTGTAAAGGTCTTGGATGGCAGATTACAGACCTGGTGTTATCATTTTCAGGCACATTGAAAGTGAAGTACGATTTAGGCTAATTTGAAACTTGATTGTTTCGGAAACGGGAAACAAAACTTCTGTCGGCTTTATTCGAAAATGCTAAAACAACTTTCTGATGCCGGCAGTAGTTGGACGTTTTTTGTCCGAGGAGGCAACTGCAACGGTTTTTCCCTTCCGAATCTGTCTGTTTCCACAGGTCTTTCACCAACACGGCCCCACGAGCTACAAGCTCATTACGGATTCTGCTCCACCACCCCAGACCATTCGGCCACTAAATCAGTATGTGTTAAGAAGTAGGACTTTTGATATTTTGAGTAAAATTCAACCTTTGGCGCTGAAAGGCAATTAAATGTGATTAACTGTTTATCATCGCGTGTTGTAGATGATAACTTACTTTTGCCGGCCAGGAGCGGCCCCTCGATGCGTTGGATGTTTTCGTGTTTCAGGTCCGTTTGGAGCTATTGTATTACCACCTGTTGTATCTAACGTATTCTGAACAAACTGCTTTAGATTAAATTTTAGATTAATTCATTTGATAACATCAAACCGGCAGTGAAGAATGTGTGTGACTAATGCATCCGTTTTGGTAATACCGGTGTTTTACCGAGTAGTGAACTTACGTACTAATCGTAAAGCCTCTTTGCTCACAAGGACTGTTGACGTTAAGATTTAGAAGGTGTATAATGCAAAGCTAAATTTAATTTAACCAATCGTATCACAAGTCTTACTATTTAGAGAACTGGGTGTATACGGTTTCACTTGAGAGGGGAGGAGGCGGGGCGATTATGTTCCAAGCAAAGTCGCGCGGCCCACAACTGTTGCGTTGCTGTTTATTGTTTCGTTTTCGTCATAAGCTAAATCTCGGGTTATTTTTAACTATATTATTATTAGTTCTGACCCCTGTTCACCTTCAAGCTAACTCTGCATGGTATCAGCGTCGAGTCACGTGAAAAGTGTAAGCATTTGGGTTGACTGTTGTTTGAGTACGGCAGAAAGAGTAGATCATCCTGCCACTGGGCTGAATACGAAACACAAAACTTGAGAGAAAAGCCTAAAAAAAAAAAATTCATATCAGAATGAAGAAAGCAGCAACGAACGCAAGTGACACTTAATGTAAGGGTCGTTTTATAGACTTTATTCCTTGACCGTCTGACGGCTTGAGGTGTGGCACCATTAGTAGAGCGGGAATTTAATGATGTTTGTTGGGAGAATTTCCACCAAAACAAGTTAATAAAAGCTTACGAAACCATGCTGGCCACACAGCGTCGCAGAGCCAGGACGCATACACAAACGCAATCGTATGCAATTACTTTTCGGCAGTTATTTGAAAACCGCTCTCTTCAGCTGGTAAGGTGCGACTTTGCGTGTACGTCCTCGAGTTGATATACATAGCAAGAAAACTCAAAGCTTACATAGACTTGTTACTCAAACAGCTGGTTAGTCCAATATGTTTATAAATAATATGTGCACACGCTGACCAAAGGAAGTGACATCAAGAACGCATAGTCGACGGCAGTGCCACAGTTTATATTCAGATTTCGCTTTGATATTTCTTCAGTCTCCGTAGGCACAGATCCGACACAGAATCACGGTCAGGAAGCTGAAAATATTTATCCCCGTCTGCTGGACCCTGGCTGTTAATATTCTCATTTCACTTTCATTTCTTCATTTTTATTTCACGTATTTTGACGAAAATCTGCAAAGTTGTCGCCTCGCCTGGCCAACATGGGTTTCCAAGCCTTATCACGTGTATTTCTTATTGGCCGGGATTTTTCCAACTTGCATTATGGCTGAAAATAATGGCACACTTCAAGCTGTGTGAGACTACCAAGGAGAAGTTACTAAAACTATGCTTACATTAAGTGCTATTTGTGTACTTTGCTCACGCTTCCCAGAGCCGATTTTGCATGTTTTGGAAGTCTTCCTCCTTACGTCAAATGTTATATTCCACCCAGTTTCACAACTCAATAAGGCTCCTGATAGTATTCAACGCAACAGTGAACCCAATCGTCAGTACTTTTCAGTTTGAGTAGTGTAGGACGAAACTGAGAAAAATGTTCTGCTGTTGGAGACGACGTAACCTCATAAACAAAATGCTTTTCAAGTCTTAGAAAAAGAGGATACTTATGTTGATGTCCCAACCTTAATCAAAACAATTAAGTTACTTAGAAATATAGAATCTAGCACTTAAAGTACAGAAACTTGAACTTTATCTGTGTTTACGTGTTTACTTGTCTCTAGCCCCTATATTGTATTCTATTGTAATATATAAAGGAGGTATTTATCAATCATCAACTTTATTAGGCAACAATTAAGAACAACTCTGAATAAGCAAAAAACTATTCATGAATCAATCACGCTGATTGAACACCTACCGTGTGGCATGAAATTTTCGCGAATTTTCCGGCGATTCGCGAAAATAAACTCCCGCGAAAAAGTAATCCGCAAAAATTTGCTCCATTTTATACTTAGATTACTGAATTTCAATTAAATTGATTGCAAACGAGCCTTCTTCTTTGCAATTGAAACAAAATGATCATTTTCTGTGTAACAGCTGTAATAGTATTGCTATGTACCAGTACCGAACGTGAAATAACGGACAGAAACTTGTCTGAAATCCGCGAAAATTTCTTCACGCGAAACGCAAAAAATTAGCAATCCACGAAATTAAACTCCCGAGAAAATTTCCTGCCACACGATATATAAATTAACGCTCCTAACAATCACGATTGTTGATTGCTATTGTTAAAACTATGAACTAAATCTGTCAAATATGAACAGCTGCTACAGTAAAAAATGTAAGTGTATTAACTAATCAAGAAGAATTATCAAAATCAGCTGTGGATACAATGTTTGAATGAAGCGAACAATTAATTACTCTTGCACAAGTAACGTCAAATGAAAGATTTATTCGAGGAACAAGACGGTTGGCAATATCTTGGCAATATTATTGGGAGCGGTCTTGAGGACGACCATCCCTTCTCCGGAAAAACTTTTATGGCTGTCTTGATGGCCTTAACTAAGGAGGGGAAAAAAACAGAAACATTGTTATCCAAAACTATCATCTGATGTCCCAAAACAACATCCATCCTTGGAGTCCATAGAAGCTGCAGGAAACAGATTTATAGTCCATATCAACACTCCAGAATTTGTCAGTAGTTTCATTTTGACGATTCCATAGTTCAGCTCTTCGTATCATCAGACTACTCTACTTATAGCGGAGCTAAACCCGGCAGGAAATTGTACTGACCCTATGATAATTATCGGCACGTGACTAAAATACAACTTGACCAACTGAATAGGACCCAATAACACCAGCCTGTTGATTACACTATCTGTGTGTATCTGGGGAACCGAATGAAGCAGGTTACGTTAACAGGTACGTGACCGCCTACACTATGAATCAATTTCATTACTGAAGAAACTCGCTGCGAACAGGCTTGATGACTCAGCACTTCTGAACTCTTCAATCAAGTAATTACATTTACCTAAAGCCATTGCGATGACAAGGCAGTTGACGGCCACAAAGAGAACGCTAACCACAACAGAGTCGTTTTGCTGATTCACGTCTGACGCCATGTCTCCTGATGACTTCAGCATCACACCGAGGCTCAGATCAAAGAATATGGCCAAAAGTGAAATGGATTGCAGCATATTCTCGGATTTGTCTGCTATCGGTCGATAGGCGGCGTGAAGCATGGCAAAGATTCCCGACAGAAGTACGCCAATTCCAATCTGGGAACGGCTGTGTGAACCAATGAAAACAAGGCCACACATCAACACCAACTTCCGGTACATATCGGTCACTTCCCAGAACCAAAAGCGCGCTTTGTAATTTTCGTAGAACAGCCTCAGTGAAAAAGTTACATCCGGGATATTTGTTTGTTTCCATGTGTGAATATTTAGATCAGCTGCCGTGTCTTGGAGACCTGTAACTAGTGGATTCTCTTCATTGGAGGCTATCTCACGTGAGCCTTGGCTTTCACTGCTGGGGGTCTCATCGACTTCGATTTCCACTGGACCTAGATTATCGGATTCAGACGCATGCGTACTGATATCTTCTAAAGAAGCAGTGTGACGCAGATAAGTAGCTGGCGTTTCCTCTTTATCCAGAAGCTTGTAGTAATATTTCCACAAAAGCGCCAGAATCAAAAGAGGAAAACCGACCGCGTACAAAACCATAACTGCAGCTGCGTACCAATACCTGTTGTGTTCTGGCGTGAAACACTTGACCGAAAAATCACTTCTGAGAAATATCTGGCAAAGCTGTGGATCTTCTGAGTAACAAAGCTTGACGCAGGCAGGAGGCAGAATTTGAATTATTTTCACACAGGTTGAAGGATACGTTGTGAAGAGGAAGACGAAAATGTTCCGGTAGCATGATCTTTTAACTGCTGACACTTTCTTAAACCTCTGTAAAGGTTCCAGATCCTTTTTTCGGATGTGGCGAATCTTAATTATCATGTAGATGAGAATGAAGGCAACTACGGTGGCATTGCTACATACAACAAGGCGGAATTGCTGCAGGACATTAAAATGGAGCCTGCTATCAATGCAACTCAACTGGCCTAACTCGAGAATGTTCGCTTCCACATACCTCAGCCATCCAGCTAGTTTTAACACAGCAGAGGGCCAGTGAACTCGAGCAAGGGCTGTGAAGACGGCGATCATCACCTGGTAGAAACCCACAACAATCTTGAAGCGCGAGAGAATCACATCGGCCCACGAGCGGTTTTGTTCAGTTTTCTTTGAGTCTCCCCACAAGACTGCGAGTAGAACCAACACGAAAACAATGATAACCCCAAAACCTTGGAGAGCAGCTCTAACCATGGAAGGACAGTTAGCGCAGGTGTTCATAAGCAGGAAATAACCCCGTCTGCAAATGGCACACAGTGGTCCTTGATAACCCTTGGCACATATGGAGTCTATTCCACCAAGGCACGAGTCTTTTATGGGACAACTATGAATAATGGGCAATTTTCCATCAAACTTGGAGTACCTTTGGTCATAATTTGAACCTACGGTGTTTATATTCTCGACAAATTTCTTGTAGTGTTTGTTTTGAGACTCGTTTACCCACTTCCAATAGTAGCCTGAAGTTAGATTGATAGTGCCGTTGCAACAAATAACTCCCCCACTTGGGCAAGGAATACATGCTCCAAAACGAGCAAGTCGGTAGAAGTTCGACAAACATCTGCAGGCGCGGTAGTTAGACATTTCATTCAACTTGGTCCCTGAGAGAAAGGCAAGAAGCACACCAAATTTGATTGTTTTCTGTCTATCTGTGATTCTATCTAGTTTTTCGAGTAAAATGAGGTCCCCCTTGGTAAAAGTTTGACTTATCTGAAATATTTGAACATCTGAAAGTGTAAAATCGATGGCTATTTACCTTGTGGACAGGTCATACAGTCGCTTGCAGAAGATCCCGGATGTTTCTTTGGTGACACGTACGTTCCGTTCTTGCATTCTTTACACAGTACCTGGCCCTGTTCATCTTGATAAAATCCTCCTAAACGGCACATTAAGTGTGTAAACATTTTGCTACGCCTTATATAAATATAAATATATTTAACAAATTCCTATACATGTCATATGTCCACCATATTTGGAAGCGAATTCGTCGCTTCACTCAGTTTTATTAGAATTATAACATAATGCCCTGTCTCTCTTCTCCCCGGCCTAGAGAGCTGTGTGCGGTGACCAACAAGCACGACACAACGTGTTGTCTTCTGTCTACGCTGGAGTGTTATTCTATATACCTTAACCTATAACAATAACGGCAGGAATAATAGTTGTATCATTCTGTAAAATAAAAGTATGCTACATACCGGAAGGGCAAGGTATACATTGCATATTCCTCCCCAGTCCGAGTTCATTTCCTCGGTGACCAGGCGGACACATTGTGCAATTGTATAGATTTGCAAACTTGCTCTTAGTTTCTTTGCACGAGAAGCCAGATCTCAGTAGCTGCTCTAGGTAATTCTTGAACTCTACTTTCTCAACCAGTAGGAAGAAAGATGGTGACGGTGCGCATGCTCTGAAGAAAGAAACGAACTTCGTTAGCAGCGGCACAACTGGTCAGCGGGCTGGTGTCAGATTACGTTTTCCATACCGCTAGCTCTTCCAAAGTTATATTTTCATTTATTTCATTTTATTTTCTCAAATGCAACAACCATAAATCAGTTTTTTAAAGTATTTTATGAACTTTTATCAAATCCTGCAAGTTAGATAATCAACTTTTGTGCTCGAACACTAGACGCGAAGCCGAGTTTCATCCGCCTTCATTTTTAACGTGCGTCTGTGTGGTTGTTCACCTTATTCTTCAAACACAAGGATAAATTATTTTAGATTAAACTTTAGGCATAACTTTCATTAAAGTAAACCTGGTTTACAGTATCATGGAGTCAGTAATCTGAAACTCTTGACACCAAAAAATTCAGGCCCAGTCTAAAGAGCCTAAATTCCTGCAAGCATCAGCTTCGATGTATTTTAAAACATGGATAGTAGTCAAATCATTTTTATAAGATCAGGAACCGAAACTTTGCTAGTCTGACCCGCTCAGAATGACTACTAATTACTCACGCTTTGATGTTGGCTTTCTTTCTCACTGGTAAACGTTTAAGAGTCGAACACGTTATTGCTCTGAAAAGAAAAGGAAAGTGATCTTTTTCTGTAAACTTTAATATTTGTTGAGCTGAGATCCCTAAAATACTTACATCTTAGTGTTAAGACCCATGTATTCGAAGAATTCATACGGCAGTTCATATATCGGGTTGCCAAATATTGTCCTGCAGAATAAGAGCAATCAAATTGCCAAGCATTACGGTTGATAGGAACAAAGCCTGGACCAGAAAAGGAGTAAATTACTATTTATGACCGCATTCTGTATTATGATACTTACAGAGATTTCAAAGTTTTGTTCAGACCTTGAAATGTATCTGGATCTAAATAACTGATATTGTTGTTATGAAGGAACCTGTAACAACAAAAATAAAATTGAAATTCAATCCAAATTTAAGTATAATTATTTGGAAGTTAATTATCGAGAACATGTACTTTTTTCTGGTTGCTTCCGCTTTATGGGGAATACTAACATTCATACGCGCTGAAACTGTGTGGATGGCTGATGAAAAAAAAAAAAAAATTTGCCTTACCCAGGGCTGGGAAATGGTGAAAAGTAAAACTATAGGTTGATTGTGATCGTCCGGGTTAGAGTAATCTCCAGAAAGACTGTTGTTGGCGACTGACGTTTCGACTACCTGAGCGGAAGTCATCTTCAGAGTCAAGTGAAAGTATTCGTCAGATGGCGGTATATATGTCTCTGGTTGTTGAAGTGATTGGTCCGTTATGTCGGCCTATGGTTGATCGAGTCGGCTGAATGCATCAGCCACAGCACCAACTACTACCAACGACTTACACTGGAAAGCTGGTACACAAACTTAGAACGGAAACCACTCAACAAATGCCAACAATTACCGGCACCTTACAAACGACTGATAGATGACATCAAACGCAACCCACCGAACAATAGACAAATCAACAGGACAACAGAACATCAACTGACTAATAACGAAACACAACCAAGCCGACTCCACCAACCATAGGCCGACATACCGGACCAATCACTTCAACAACCAGAGACATATATACCGCCATCTGACAAATACTTTCACTTGACTCTGAAGATGACTTCCGCTCAGGTAGTCGAAAGGTCAGTCACCAACAACAGTCTTTCTGGAGACTACTCTAACCCGGACGATCACAACCAACCTATTGTTCACACTCTTGGGTTCAAACCATTGCCAAGTAAAACTATGGAACTTAAACGGAAATCAGTCTAATCATTAAAGAGTTACTTACAAATCTTGCAGTGGTGTTTCATAGAAGGAAAGCTTTGAAATAGAGGAAATCTTATTGTGAAACAGAAGTCTGGGAAGTAAAAAGAGAAACCCACGTGAGTATTATACACCATTGATGTTTTATAAAGAGCATGAATAATCCCGAAGAGAGAAAAACACCTTTCTATCTATTGCTCGGTTGTGCGGTCAATAGAAAATTTACAAAAGAAAATCGAAAGAACACTAGCAATAATACGCGGCAATCACTCAATGATTATTTTGTACGAACTGCCGGATGTGTGGAATTGATTTAGAGGTGCAGCATAAGCATTTTGTTACTGTTCATAAAACATTTTGATTATTAACAATAAGGCCATAAAATTACAAACCAATGGTTAACAAAGCAATATATTGATATAATGTATATATGTGATAAACTCATATATATGAACTGCGGATAGGAATGAATCACGTGAATTTTTGATCATCGCAGTGAGTGAAGCAACTCACTTCACTCACTGCGATGATCAAAAATTCACGTGATTCATTCCTATCCGCAGTTCATATATATGAGTTTATCACATATATACATTATATCATTCAAATCACTATGACGGGTACAAATCGAACCAAAACACTTGACCAGCTCCCATACGGCTTCATAGCTCAGTGGTAGAGCATCACACCGGTATCGTGAAGGTCATGGGTTCGATTCCCGTTGAAGCTCGGATTTTTTTCCGGGCTCATTGCAACTGCAGTTGCTTCACTCACTGCGATGATCAAAAATTCACGTGATTCAAAGCAATATATTGTAGGTTGGTTGTGATCGTCCGGGTTAGAGTAGTCTCCAGAAAGACTGTTGTTAGTGACTGACGTTTCGACTACCTGAGCGGAAGTCATCTTCAGAGTCAAGTGAAAAGTATTCGTCAGATGGCGGTATATATGTCTCTGGTTGTAGAAGTGATTGGTCCGTTATGTCGGTCTATGGTTGGTCGAGTCGGCTAGGTTGTGTTTCGTTATTGATCAGTTGATGTTCTTTTGTCCTGTTGATTAGTCTATTGTTCGTTCGGTTGCGTTTGATGTCATCTATCAGTCGTTTGTAAGGTGCCGGTAGTTGTTGGCATCTGTTGAGTGGTTTCCGTTCTAAGTTTGTGTACCAGCTTTCCAGTGTAAGTCGTTGGTAGTAGTTGGTACTGTGGCTGATGCATTCAGCAGAGTCCCAGTTGATGTCGTGTTTAGTCTGTCGGTGGTGTTCAGAAATGTGATTTCTGATGTCGCCGTTTCTGGTAGCTCGTTTGTGTTCAGTAAGTCTCGTGTTCAGGTTTCTGCCAGTTTCACCGATGTAGGTGGCTTTGCAGTCAGTACAAGATATTCTGTATACTGTTCCCTGTCTGTTGATGGGTTCGTCTTTGTCCTTTACGTTGGTCAGTAAGTCGCGTAGAGTCGTGATGGGTTTGTGGGCTACCCGGATGTTGTAGGGTCGTAGAATACGTGCTATCGGCTCAGAGGTGCCTCTGATATACGGTAGTGTGGCCAAGGTCAATGGAGTTGTGTCGTTAGTGGTTTCGTTGTCGGTAGTCTCGTTGGGTGCGGTGTTCTTGTGAGTGTTGCGTTTGACAAAGTTAGGGTCGTAGTCGTTCTTCTGGAAAACGCGTTCCAGGTGTCGGGTCTCGTTAAGTAAGTCGTCGGGAGAGTCACAAAGTAGTTGCGCTCGTTTCGTCAGCGTTCTGATCGTGGTAGCCTTGTGTGAAGTAGGGTTGTAAGAAGTCTGGTCAAGTAGTCTGTCAGTGTGCGTTGGTTTTCTGTAGACTGTAGTTCGTAGCCTGTCGTTGTCGTGGCTCACGAGGCAATCTAAGAACGGAAGTTTTCCGTTGTCTTCGATTTCCTTAGTGAACGGTATGTCGGGGTTTTGGTCGTTCAGGTGTTTGTGGAAGGAGTCAATGTCGTCTTTGTGTACAGCAGTAAACGTATCGTCAACGTATCGTAGCCGGAGAGGCAGCGTTTGTTCGTAGGTTGCAAGGGCGCGTTCTTCGATGTGTTGCATCACAATTTCTGCTACAATAACAGAGACCGGTGAACCCATTGCTGTTCCGTGTAGTTGTCGGTAGTGTTTTCCGTTGTACTGGAAGTACGTGGAAGTCAAGCATAGAGTTAGTAACTCCATGACGTCTTTAGTCGGTAAGGGTAGTTTGGTAGTGAGGCGTTCGATAGCAGTTTCAGTACACTGTAGTGCCAACTGAAGTGGAATACTGGTGAACAGTGATTTCACATCAAAGGACACGAGTTTGTAGTCGTTAGGTATCTGTATAGTCTTGATCGCGTAGATGAAGTTCTCAGTAGACTGTAGTTTGTGTTTAGAATTGTTTGTCAGCGGTTTCAGTATGGTCGAATACTTTTCACTTGACTCTGAAGATGACTTCCGCTCAGGTAGTCGAAACGTCAGTCACCAACAACAGTCTTTCTGGAGACTACTCTAACCCGGACGATCACAACCAACCTACTGTTCACACTCCTGGGTTCAAACCATTTGCCAAAGCAATATATATATATATATATATATATATATATATATATATATATATATATATATATATATATATATATATATATATATATATATATATATATATATATATATATATATATATATATATATATATATATATATATATATATATATATATATATATATATATATATATATATATATATATATATATATATATATATATATATATATATATATATATATATATATATATATATATATATGGTTAATACTTACATTTGCTTTAAAGACTTCATACCAATGAACGTGCGCGAGGAAATTTGTTTAATGCTGTTATGATTGAGTATCCTGCAAAATCCATCACACGCAGTAATAAATAAACAAACAGCAAAACTTTTTATGAGCATTGTTTTGACAAAACTGTATTTGCTTCTTTTTCAACAAATTATTGTGAAGTGTTGTGCGGTGCCTTTAGTCTCACTCACTTTATCCTATTAAAAATAAGGGCGGGCTATAAGATTTCCCCACACGCCTGAAGATTGCGAAACAAGTGGTAGGTGTGACATGAAGGAATATTACCAATATAGGAACAAACTTAGAAACAAAAGTGAAACACGCAACTTACAGTTGTAAGAGTTTAGTGCAATTTGCAAAGTAATCATCTGGTATTTCTTGAATTTTGTTGTGTGACAAATCTCTGTTGCAAAGGAATAATGTTGAATATTTTAGCACACGTTTATCACTCTTTAATGAGAACGCATATATATTTAATGATAGTCTGGAGAAAGTGATGTAGCTCTACTTTTTGGCGATTACAGGTGAATCACAGTCAGTCATTATCCGTTGTTAACTAAACCGTCTTTCTTTCGTGAGAGAAAGACATGTTGTAAAACATTCATCAATTCTACCACTAACAGAATACACTGGCATGGTTATAGCTACGTTTATCTTGAAAATGATTGTGCATGTTTAGCCAAGAAACAGTTTTAGACGTTACATACAAAATATTGAAGATATTTATCGTGTAAAACATCCTGGGAGGTAGAATTTCAATCTGGTTTCCTGACAAATAACTGAAAATAATGTAAAAGAAGACACAATCAATCCGGCCATGCCTCTTTATATGAAATCATAAATATTACGATTTGGGAGTGTTTTTGAGTCGGTAACTTACCATTATCTCATATTAACTTATCGAGGCGCTTAAATGAGTTATTCAAGTAGCAAATCGACAGTCACTGTGATCAAATCATACCTTCCATACCATATTTTGCTTCTTTCGACTTAACACTGATATTGCTTCCTTTATAAACAAGGTTTCTCCAAAGAAATCAGTTTTCGTCATTAAAGAAAGGCATATCACTTACAGTGCTTGAAACCATCGGTGCACTTTTGCTAGGCCGGAAATATCAGAGATAAGATTGTTCCGGAGATCCCTGTAATAACGAGAGGAAGCCTTGTGTAAGCCTTATTTATTTAGTGACAAATCAGACTATATATGACTTATTAACTCAAAAGTGCACGTGAAAAAAAAGCATAGCAAGCTAACAATACGTACAATTTGCGTTTAAACGTTCCCCCAAGGTCGGGTGGTTGCTTCAAACGGTTGTCACCCAGTTGCCTAGATAAGAAATAAAGTAATGCAGTGTTGGGTGAGATAAAAACGCATGCAATAACCAAAAAATGTGTTACCAAATGTTTACACAAAACTAAGCTTCGTTGTACTAAAGTTTACTTTATTAGTTTTAATAGTTACGAACTAGGAAGCGCATAAACAATTGAAGACCTTAAGAATATACATTCGTTTTGTTCGACACACATTCGTCATGACGTAAAAATGGCCGGTCGCCGCTTAAGGCATGTCCACACCCCTCCCCACCTCCCCTTCCAAATGACCACTTTCTATCAGATTTTTATTTAAATAGAATCAATTGACTAAACATAGGCATGTTATATATAAAAATGTTTGTTATTAAATTGTCTAGCTGCTTCTAATGTCTGTCACTGATGCCAAATACGGCAAACGCCATGGTGCAAATCATTGACGTCACAGGTATTTTCATTTTTTTGAGTTAACGTCCATCAGTATTTACCCGATTGGAATGAAACCAAAGGCATATGAAAGGGCCCAAAGGGGGTCTAAAAACTGTATCTCAGTCTTCATATGTTTTGCTTCAAAACATTTTTATGATTTTTTAATTTTAACGATGCAAAAAATTTCCCCAGTTTACATTAAAAAGTTTATAAAAAAGGTTGAAGCAAAATTTTAAAATTCTGAAACATTGTTTTGTAGACCCCGAAATCCCTTACATATGCCGTTGGTTTCTTTCCGATCGTTTAAAAATTGAGGTATATCAAGTTAAAATATATATATAATCTATGACGTCACTGATGCGCAATAAGTTCCCCCAAGCTCAACATCTATGACAACCACTGCCGCGAATGAATGTGCTGATTTGCAACAAACGTTTTGATATATCACATGCCAGTGTTTCATGTTTTTTTGTGAAGTAAAAAAGAAACATATATATTTGGAGGCTAATTCCTAATAGGGGTTGATTTAACAGGGGTTTGTCAGAAATAAGCATAAAGCATGGTGGAAACGTCGCTTTATTTAAATACCAAGACGTTTGGAGGCTTGCAACAACTGTTACATATTACTTTAATAAACGTGTAACTGGACGTTTTTATCAGTCGTCACCTTCTATTTTGAACTCTTTGTCATCACCTTTTTCAAAACAAAGCCACAGTGTGTGTAATAAAATGTTGGTGGCCGTCATCGGGACGGCCAAAAAGTGGCGGCCGCTTAATAGGGGTTCTATTTACAGTATTATACTGACAATAGTCAGAGACAAACAACATTAGTTTTCCCCTGGTTTATAAATATACTTACAATATCTGCAGTCGACTCAGATTGCGAAACACTCTTGGCTCGATGTAAGAGATGTCATTTCCATAAAGGAGCCTAGAATCAGATTTATAAATCAAAATGGATGAATCTTTATTTTGAAAGATCGGTTATAGCTAGTCCAGGAATAACCAAATCCCTTCTCCAAACTCATGGTCAACAAACTGTGTTGCAGGTAAAACCTCATTTTTAGGACTGAATTGTAACAAGCGTTTAGATCTGGCCAGTCGAGTTTGAACAACCGGGCCCAGATTTTCCACTGTACAATTTTAGAGAAGTGTTACAAATGTGGAGCGTTTTGCGGGGTTAATTGGTGCTTAATAGCATGTGTGACCGCCATGGAATACTTGGTATAAAACATAGCTTTTCTCCGTTTGTTACTGTTTCTCTTTCTTCATTGTTTTTAAACTTACATATCTGACAACCTTTTACGGTACGATAAGATAGAAACATAACACAAAAGGACTACTGCACATTTCTTTTGTCTACTTACAATTCATATAAAGTACTTGAGAGGCCATCCAATGCCTCACTTTGTAGCACTGAAATCTTGTTGACCGCCAGACTCCTGTAGAAACAAGCAACCAAACAAAATGAAGAAAAGGATCATAGAAGGTTTTAATAACAAGGATTTCTCGCAACTGTTTCTAGATACTGTAGTGCTACATTTGTGAGAACATTCTTTCGCGTAATATACTATAGCAATAGAGTATGATTTTAACTCGGGTTGTTGGGGCTTATTAGGCCCCTAGCAAAAGTATGCTAATATGCCGAGTAAAAGGAGTGTTACATTTGATATATATATAAGAAAAGAACATAGATACAATAAAAAGATGAAATAATGATGAAACAAACATCAGAAACTCTTAGTTAAAAATAAATCCACGAACGGTTTGGCGAAAAAGAACATACATACAATAAAAAGATAAAATATTATGAATCAATTGAAATAAGACCACACTTACCTTTCTACTCTCTTGAATATAGATAATTTGATTTGTATGAAATGAAACATATAATTAAAGAGCATGGCTTGCTATCGAGCCAAGCAAACGATTTGAGTATCTTTCGATTTTCTAAATGACATACAACAATTAATGTAATAAACCAGAACGTCACAAGGTCAATTTAGTACTGACGTTTTTAGCTGTAATATTCATATAATTATTTCACTTACAGGTGTAATAATCTTGTAAGTCCTCCAAATGTTCCAGGTGCTATATCAGAGAGTCGGTTGCCTGTCAGATATCTAAATCAGAAATACACACACAAAAAGACAGTGTTAATCAACAAGCATGCAACCATCATGATTGTACATCATCGATGCTGGTATCACCAGAGTTTCATACCCGTTGTAAGCGCAACCGTTTGTGCATCGTAACTAGTAATACCATGAAACTGAATACTAACTCGGTAACTGTTGCTAGTCCCAAAGGCGGGCCTCGGGCTACACGAGTTTTATTCTACTCCGCCCACAATAGGAATTCTCTAATTCAATCAAGAAGACTATGTGGACTGAGTAACTTGTTTGCAGCAATTGATAGAGTTCAATATAAAAAAATATCATTAACTAAAATATCTCTAATGGCACCACATTTTATAACCAACAAAGATATTAGACATGCAATACTTTAATAACACTTGTATGGAATAGCAGAGACTTTACTTACAAAAACTTCAAATGCTGCATGGCTGCAAAGGTCTGTGGCTTTATATTTGATAAATTACACATCATCATTTCCCTGACAAGATTAATGGACGTGCGAGTCAATTGAACTTCCCCACAGCTTTGGTAGCGTTACACAGTATTTTCTCAGTATACTCTCCGCAAAATTTAGCAGCCTAGACAAACTACAGCCACACCTTCCCATCCCTCGGATATTTTTTCAATTTTGATTTTCAGTTTTCGTTCTCGTATGACGTAGATCATGCGTCCGTTTTCTGTCGTTTGTCACCGGATCGAAAAGGGATAGCTATTGATTTCTACTGGATAAGAAAGAAGAATTTGGAAGACCAAATTCATTCTGGTTTGCTACTATATAGATCGATACAAAGTACAAGACAAGTACGAAAATGACAAGTGTATATATACACTTGTCATTTCGTATATAAGGAAATAAGAGATTTGAACTTGGTAAACACAATTCAATTCAATTTATTACTTTGTAATTTGGACAAAAATCGAATTACCCAGGGATTACACATCGTTATATACACAATTGTTAGAAGCAAGAAAAAATATAAAAATATAAAATAAAAAAACAAAAAGCAAAAAATATAAAATATAAAATAAAAATAAACAGTACAGGCTCTCTAGATTTCCAAGGTCTGCAAATGTTTTCTGTAACAGCGCTCCAAGTGGATTATAGTTGAGTTTCCTGGACAGAATGAAAATTAGAACATTAATCAGTGTAAAAAGTTCTATAATTCAGATTTACAGTAGTGTAAATCTGTAGCGTGAAGAAAGTGTTTGTGTAAAGCAAATGCAAACTACAGTCTAGAGAGATGGCAGGATCAATTTTAGACTATCCTTTTACTGGGACTGTTGATATCATTGTGAAACCGGCTGTATACGTACGCAAAATTGGCTAACTGTGTAAGTTATTACCAATATGAGACACTCACAGATTACGTAGTTGCTTTGTTCCTACAAGAATATCAGCCAGCAATTCTCCTGTAAGGCGGTTGTTATTCAAGTTCCTGAAGAAGTTAGAATGCACAGCATTAAAGTACCTATAATGTCAAAATAATTAATGTCATCGTAATTCTACATACAAATAAACGCCAAGTAAAATATTTCTTGGTCCTTGGTTTGAATGTTGCGCATTCAAAAGGTGTATATTTCGAAAATGCTAATAAGCTTAATAAAGTTAGCTGAGAAAATCTTAAATCAGTTTACTTACAGTCTGGTAACATTCTCAGGCAACGAGAAGGGACCTGAAATTTCGTTGTGGCTTAGATCCCTGAAAAAGTTTGTATTTACATCAACAAAAGAGTGAATTTTTTGGACAGACTTCTAAAGTGCTAAACCTGGCCGTGAAATATTGACCAATGACTAATGAGATAAGCCACATCATGTAGGCCCAGGTTAAAGTACAGGTTGTTGTGTGTGTAACTAATTATTTTTCTCGTTTCTACTCTCTTTCTGAGTCATTAATGACGTCGGCCAGTTTAAAAGCGTCATAGGAGTAACAACTTACACGATGGATAGTTCTGTCAGATTCTTCAAATACAGCCGAGGAATGTCACGCAAGTTATTATTAGGAAGATCCCTGTTGAAGTAAAGATATTGGTCAGTAGAGGCTAATGCAGACTATTTGTGATATGTACATGTTTGATTCACGTTTAAAAATATGACAGATCTGAAATATATACTCCTAGATCACCCACCTTTTTGCCACGAGAGTGAAAGACTTCAAAACCAATCTATTTCTCGCCATAGAACATATTAATTGCCAACAATGATACCTTTTTTGGTGTTTCAGTTTAACTGATACCTTCAGTGGCAAATAAACATGTCTTTAAGTACGTACTGATCTTGTGCTTACAAGTTCACAGTGTTGTGCGGTATGCCGTTGGGAACGCGCCGCAGCCCACTGCCCTTGCACATCACCACTCTGTAGTTACAAAGACATCCGGTAGGGCAACACCACAAAGTTGCAACGAGTTGTAGCAGAATTATCAGAACGCATTTTCCATCATTCCACGAGAAGGGAGGGTGCATTGTTCTGTGTTCTTGTCGAGAAGGAGAAAAATGCATAATATATCAAACAGTTTCATTGTGTGTTAGGGTAAGGGTAGGCATGAGTTCTGTATGTAACCAAAAATAAATTCTCAAATCCCAAATCTTGAACGTTCCTCGCTTTGATGAAAACATTTATTTTTGTAGTAACAATTATCGTTTCTCATAGAGCGGTCTTCAATGTCTTGCAAAAGTTACCGTGTAATTGCTTTGTTTGTTTGTTTGTTTCTATTTGCTACTCCTTTAGTATTTGGGCAGCATTATTGACCTATCAGGAACAAAGCAAAACCTAATTGCAATTTCTAACTCGAGACAACCCTCCCCCCAAGTTACCCTGGGCGAGCTAACTTTTCATTTATTGAACAGACCAGACAGACCGAAAATGTTAATTCTTTGCGCGGACAGATCGAGAATTCTTTGTTCGCAGTAAAAGATAGCTCCAGCTGATGTTTCACGAAATCTGGTCGATACTCAGACCGGCACACAGTCACCCTCGGTGAATAAGTTATCTGAGTGAGTGAATAGGAACATTTAGAAATGCACTGTCTCGGTGAAAAGTATTGTCTCAGGTACCGGGACAACTTTTCCCATATAAACTGGACCTAACTGTATTGTAACGAACTAGGATTATGTGTTATTCCTCCCTAAAGACGGGGAAGTAAAATTGACTAAAATTGATTTGATATACAGCATGAATTAACTGACGTTTAAGCGTTAGTTACAGCGACAATTTCAATCAAACTTGTACTGTTGCGTCATTGTTTACTGAGCGTACATTGATACAAGAAAAGGACAATAGATTAGAAAGGCAAATGTTCCGAAAGTCATAACACATACGTTTTCAAAACAAAGTCTGCTCTGTCAAACTTACTCGAGTGTTGTCGAACGAATCAAGCTGTAAGCAAACAAGACAAGCAAAGCAAACGTTAGCAGACAACTCCTTTTATCACCAGGCGACAGCTGCAGATTTCGAAAAAACTTTCACTTTGATTTCCGGCTACCTTGACTCGTAAATAGAGAGAGTGAAGGTTCTGCTCGCAGGGTATCGTAAACTTAGTGCGAAAGTGTTTCTTCGTCTCGTTTGAGTGGCATCCGCCAGATAATGCTGATGGATTAACAGATTGATTTCTTCGCCCTTGTTTCTGACCAATAATCACGATCGTCACTGAGCTTAAACAAAAAAGGAAATTTAATAAGAGAGTTTCAGTCGGTTGCGGACTAGAACTCTGATGCCGTAATTTTCCTGTTTCGATCTGTATTTGCCGGTTTCATACCGTTTAGTCTGGAGCTGTCGTTAATTTGATTGATAACGTAGGGGTGTCTCGAAAACTAAGACCTAAGACCTCGAAAACTCGAAAACTAAGACCTAAGACCTAAGACCTCGAAAACTAAGACCCCCCTAAAAAAATATCCGTTTTTCTTCGTAATTGCTTTTACCGGAAGCTGGTCAACCGAGACGTCAAGCAATGCGGTCCTTTTAAATATTTTGCGGACATTTCCCTGGGTCTTAGTTTTCGAGATCTCGAGATCTCTTGGTTTTCAAAATCGACCGTTTTGCTTCGTAACTGCTTTTACAGGAAGCCGGTCGACCGGTCGAAGCTCGGAACTGTCGCAACTCAAGTGACAAGTGATGCGCCGACCGCTTGGGAAAGGTGTATAAACTCGATTCTCACGCATTGAATTTGCATAAAACTGGAAAGCGCACCCACGAACAGAATTCAATGGGAAGGCAAGCTTGAGCCGTGTGCTTTCTTGAGTTTTGCGTCACCCATAAGATAGCAAACCCGATAGAGACGTCTGGAAGCGGCCTTGTTCTTATAATACTCCGCATTTTCCACACCAAAATTTTCCATCCAATCAAACGGTCGATTCGTTTAGCGTATTTCGGGACCCAGGGAAACGTTCGCGAAATATTTAAAAGGACCGAATTGTTTGACGTGTCTGTCGACCGGCTTCCTGCAGAAGCAGTTACGAAGCAAAACGGTCGATTTGTTTAACGTATTTTCGGGGGTCTTAGTTTTCGACATCTCGAAAACTAAGACCCAGGGGAATGTTCGCGAAATATTTAAAAGACCGTACTGTTTGACGTCTCGGTTGACCACGAAGAAAAACGGTTATTTTTTAGGGGGGGGGGGGGGGGGGGGGGGGGTCTTAGTTTTCGAGGTCTTAGTTTTCGAGGTCTTAGGTCTTAGTTTTCGAGACACCCGATAATGTAGCTATTGGTTTGTATCTCAAAAACAGAAAACGCCGCCGGGCTAGAGGCTTCGAATTTTCAAACAACTAGACTGGCTTTGCCAGTGAGCTCGCGGCGTTAGTTGGGTTGAGAGCAGAATAAACTAAAATAGAAAGCAGGGACAAGAGCGGAACTCCCGAGAGACTTCAGTTTCTCACCATGCCAGTAATATATCACACAGTATAGACAACTTGGCTTTTGACACCTTGCTCAAATGAAACCTGATTAAACTATAAATTTATCATTACAACACTCGTACACTTGGTTCTTAAAGGTTGAGCGACTCTGCATTTTGAGCATAGAAGCGAAACGGTCAGCCACCGAGTAAACCTGAGTAATGCGTGCCCTGTCTTTTTTTGACAGTTTACTTCGAACACTTCATTCTAATCAGAGGCCAAGATTAATCCAGCCTTCGCTTCTATACTAGTCTGTCTTGTTTTTAACCGAATGCGTTTCACTTCTATCAGGCTTTCGAGTATTCGTGCTTTGTAACAAATATAAAATTGAAAGCGAGGAATGTAACACGAGCCCAACACAAGACTTGTTTACAATATTATTGCGGTTTTATCCACAGCGTGTTCAGTCCATTTGTGACTGCAAACTCAATGCTCAGGACTATTTCGGTGTATTTTTCATTTCTAGTGAACAATGACCATTGCGAAACAAAGGCTACATGATCGAATGAAAGAAACATTTCAACAGGCAAATGTACGATGCAGTGTAAAGCATAGGTCGGTTTTGTTTTACGGCAAAAGCTCATTGTAGCTTTGGTTTTCGTTTTCGGCCTGTTATCTTCCCAGAAGTATTTCGTGTCGCCACAGAAAGTTTTGTCGGGACTAACTAATTAGCGGCGACAGAGTTATTTGCAATCCCGTAGCAGTATCAAAAATAATCGAATCCATCACATTTCCGCGGTGAACTTAGCAACGCAACCAAAATTATTCCCTATAAAATCCAGTTTATCCGTACATGTTCCACAGAGCCAAAGGGTGTTGAGTTTGGAATTTGATGCAGTTAAATTTCACACACATGCAAGTAACGAGCAATTCAATAGCCCAACTCTCAAGCTGTTTGCGAGTGCTGATTCTCGATCCAGAAAAAAAAAATTAAGCTCGCCGCAGCCGCGAGCAATTAAAGAGTATGCAGTGTCGGTGCAAGCTGAAGCATTTTAGCTTTGCAAGGAAACAGGGCTGAGAACATTTTGACTATTTTCCAGATAAACACATGCAACCTCCTGATTGTACTTACGTTGTTGCTCCCCTAATATGGACTAAGTCCGTTCCAGCAACGCTATAGTCTTTCTTTTCACTTTTCAAACAAGCTACTTCATGTTGGTTTTATATGTAAGTTTTATGGCCCAGCGGTGTTTATGAAGTGCTTGTTTTACTGAGCAGACCAGACAGACCAAAAACATTAAATTTTATGTCAAATTTTCTTTGCGTACTTTGTTCGCAGTAAAAGATAACGACTGTGTTTGAGTTACGAGATTCTGTAGCTCCAGCTGATACCTCAGTGGAGCTCGGCAAAACTTGGTCGATACTCATGCAGCCCAGCACACAGTCATCCTCACGGGCGAATAAGTTATCCAGGTGAGTGAATAGGAACATTAACTTGGAAAAACCAAGTCTCGGTAAAAAGTGCTGTCTCGGGTACCGGACAACTTTTCTCCATATCAACGGCACCAAACTGTATGTATCCCACTAGCATTGTGTGTTATTTCTTACTGAAGACGGGGAAGTAAAATTGACTAAAATTGAATGGATATAGAGCATGAATTAACTGACGTTAAGCGTTAGTTACAGCGACAATTTCAATCAAACTTGTACTTTTGTGTCATTGTTTGCTGAGTATGCATCGATACAAGATAAGAATAGATCAGAAAGGCAAAATAATGTTCCAAAAGTCAGAACACATGTTTCCAAAACAAGGTGCTGTGTCAAACTTACCAACTCGCATGTTGTCGAATGGATCAATCGTATAATGTCGAATAGATCAATCGTAAGGAAACAAGGCTTTTCCAAACATTAGCATACAACTCCTTTTATCACCAGGCGACAGCTGCAGATTTCGAGAAAACGTTCACTGACTTCTGGCTACCTTGACTCGTGAACCTAGTGCGAAAGTGTTTCTTTGTCTCATTTGAGTGGCATCCGCCAAATAATGCTAATGGATTATCAGATTGATTTCTTCGCCCTTGTTTCTGACCAATAATCACGATCGTCAGCTTGAACTAATAAGAGAGTTTCAGCCGGTTGCAGACTGAAACTGTGATACGTAATTTTCCTTTTTTCTATCTGCATTTGCCGATTTTATACCGTTTAGTCTGGAGCTATCGTTAATTTGACTGATAATGTAGCTATTGGTTTGTATCTCACAGTTATCAGCGATGTATCAGCATTACTTGCCGAGCAGATTTGAAACAGAAACGCCGCCGGGCTAGAGTCTTCGAATTAAAGAGTATGCAGTGTCAGTGCAAGCTGAAGCATTTTAGCTTGCAAGGAAACAGGGATCAGAGAAAATTTTGATTATTTAACGGCCTGGTCCTTCCGGATAAACACATGCAACCTCCTGATTGTACTTACGTTGTTGCTCCCCTAATATGGACTAAGTCCGTTCCAGCAACGCTATAGTCTTTCTTTTCACTTTTCAAACAAGCTACTTCACGTTGGTTTTATTTGTAAGTTTTATGGCCCAGCGGTGTTTATGAAGTGCTTGTTTTACTGAGCAGACCAGACAGACCGAAAACGATAATTTTATGTCAAATTTTCTCATGCAGCCCAACAAACAGTCGTCCTCACGGGTAAATAAGTTATCTAAATGAGTGAATAGTTCACCTCCTGCATTTAAGGAAAACTTGGATGTTACTAAAACGAGGAATGAGGTGGAATGGAGTCAAAGAAGCCGACATAACCAAGTTTCATAGAGTTCCACCAAACAAAAATTGTAACGTTAGGTTAAAGCTGTTATTGACTCTACTGGAATCAACTTGGGATCAACTTGAAAAAACAACGGATCAGGGGTATTTGCTTATAAAAAGCTTTGATGTTCCTTACATAGTTTCTTCGCCTGTTGGTTTCAACTGAAGAACAGTCCATTTGTCATCTTCGCCTTGCACTTCACCCTTTTCAATCAAGAGCATACAAAATTTAACAAATTGACGTCAATTTGTTTTTTACAATAACAAAACTCAAGCGACTACGCGAGGAAAACACGCAAGAAAACTGGATTTTGCCGAGGTTAAAATTCAAGACATTTCATTGGCCAAAAAGTGGCACTTTGACATGGGCATTTCGCGTGTGCAAAATAAACTTTTGTCAAAGACGTTGGAAAAAAATGAAACTAGACGCTTCTCTGCTGCGGTTTTCTCGACAATTTCAAGACAAAGTTCAAGGAAATTCGCCTCTGAACAATTCTGGTTCTCTACTTCAAATGCCGAATGTGGATTTTGCAAGAAATGAGGTAAAATTGAAGCTGAATTCACCTTCTTCGTCCAAATCACTGTCGTCAGCACTCGATTTTGTCTGTCCTCTTATTGATAATAAAAATTAGCCAATCACAAAGCGAGAAACTGACGTGTTATTGTAAAAATGGTACTTTCTTGATATATCTCGTCGACGGCTGAACAAAAATAAGTGTATTGCAAAAAGTCTCGTTATAGTCCCAGAAAGGCTTCCTGATTTTTTTGAAAAATGGCATTTTTGGCCCAATCTCAAAATCGAAGTACAGTCTTGGCCTTATCTCAGAATCGCATAAAACGTTCAGGTAATGTCCTCGATGCATTGCGAAGGTTTCGGTGTGCAACGTATGATAATATATAGAACGGGTCGCGAGTAATAAGAGCACGTAATGCGCTCCTTCCCGTGTAACAACCCATTTATATCAACTGTGGTTTTCTTCAATATTTTACGACAAGTAAAATAATAAGGGGTTAGGGTTTGAATTAAAAGTCCATGTCGAGTTGTGCTACGCGCGGTACGTAGTGAATAAGTATGCGCAGAACTGGGTAAAATTGGACAAACAGCGCAAGCGAGGCCAGTAGAGCAAGGCAGGTTTTCAAACTTACAGTCGTAACACAATTTTCAGAATACTTTAGCCCACATAAACATAATTTGACTTACAGTCGTAACACTCTTTTCAGAATACTTCAGCTCATATAAGCATCTTCAAACTGACAGTCGTAACGCTATTTTCGAAAATGTCGACAGGAGGTATGTAACACGAGGTCTGATCACTGTTTTGCTGAACATTGTTGTGTTCTTGTATGGAGCCGGAGCACCAAGAAATGTTCCCCGTCAGTATGGTCGAATGTGCACAATCTTGCCTCTCTTGATGACGTATTTGATAAGATGGTCGTGACCACCAAGCTGGTAGATCAAGTGCTCCCACCTGCACACGAATAAGAGTTATGATTTTTTCTTCGCGATGATGTAACATTGTATAGAGTCCCTAAGAACAGGGGGCGGCACAGACGAAATTTATGTATTATTTCATGTTTTAGACGTATGTTCTTTTTGCAGTCCATGCTAAATATTAACAAATATCTAACAATGGAGTAATCGGAAATCATGCACTTCACCTTGGAGCATCGATGATCAGCATGTCGGCCACTTTGCCACATTCCAGGGAGCCATGGGTACTCGACCGTCTTATAGAAGCCGCAGCATTTATTGTTGCAGCAACAAGTACTTCAGGCATCGTCATTTTCAGATTAATACAGGCAAGGTGCATGACCAGCGGCTGCGTGAGAAATAAAAAGAACTTCAACTAGTAGCGGGCCTTATAACGTTGCTGGGTAGTTCATAGTAAGGCCTGTTTTAAACTTCACATGCGTCGAATACAATGCAATGATCTAGATCTATTGTTTCGTCTATTGAAAATTGTACAATACAATAAATACAATACAATATTTTATTTTATTGACAACTTCCCGTGGGGGCTTAATGAATTTATGTCATAACAATATAATTTCTTTAAATTTTAACGATGTGAGAAATTTTCAGGTTTACATTAAAAAGTTCATAAAAAGAATTTGAAGCAAAATGTCAAAATTCTGAAACATTCATTTGTAGGCCCCCATTAGCTCCTTCATATGCCGCTGGTTTCGTTCCGATCAGTTAAAAATTGAGGGACATTAAGTAAAAATGATTATAAAATTTATGACGTCACTGATTGCGCAACAGGTCCCCCCAAGCTCAATATCCATGGCAACCATCACGAAGAATCAATGTGCTGATTTGCAACAAACATTTTGATATATCGCATGCCAATGTTTCATAATTTTTTGTCAAGTAAAAAAGTTATGTTATTATGTATGGCATATTACGGAGGGGGGGGGGGGGGGGGGGGAAGGGGGGTTGTACCTTAAAACCCAAAATCCTGCACACTTCCTTTAGAACAAGCGTTACATGATCTATTTTTACGCTGTACACCCTGGAGTTTACGTACATTAGTCTGTGGTGTTAGACCAGACAGAGGAACAATATAGTAAAACTAACTAAAAACTAATGTCTTCATAGTTATCATAAGTAAATAGCTCTTTAGTATGTGCTTCACTCGGCATATTTGACCTACTAGAAATACGATAATCGCAGATACCCCCTCGCTCTGCCATTGATGGGACTTTTACTTTGGTACTCCCAACAAGAATAGCCTATTGTTTTACCGAAATGTTGACTCAATCTTTTTTTCGAAGTCAAGTGTGTGGTATAAGAGTCGATTGTGTGACGAAGTAACGTATTTCCCACGGTCGGCACGTCAAATTAATTCATACAGTCTGCCAAGCACGTTCTCAAAATGTAATACTCAAATTTTGAAGTTGGTCGGCCGTCGTAGTACGGAAAAAAAGGAACGCTGACTTTCCAATTTTGAATTCATAGGCAGTACAATTGAATAGGCTTCCTGTGCGATTTGTTTTTACTCTGGACTGCATGCTCCAGACTCAGGCATGCAAATGAGCTCGAATTGTTTTGTGTGTGAACCCGCTCAAATTCTCCCAGAATCAAAGCAAAACTTGAACGGTTTACTTCAAATTATACACGGACTTCAGACCTAGTCATACTTCTAAGGGCTTGTGAACGATTCTCGCTGCAATCACCGCATGTCAGATTACGGGTGTCTAGAAAACTATTAGTTTGAATTGTGTCACGGGTATTTTGACCCCTGTGCTATTTTATTAAGATTAATGGTGGATGAGTTATATGAGGTTAAGGGAGTGATCGGGTGGCGAAGTGAAGTATAAAGTAAAATGATGTGCGTTAGTAAGTGATTATATGCTGCAGCGCTAAAATGGGGTCCGTGTCAGGGCTTGTATTTGTGTAGGGAACATTTTCGGTAGGGAGACATGTAGTTGGGGTCGGTAGTTAACACGTGTGTTGGGTAACAAAGGGGACGGGAGTGAAGAGCGAATAAAACCGAGAATACAATAAACAGAGAACTGAAAAACGAAGGGATTAGTGAAGACGCTAACACAATAACAGTAATTAATAAAAGTGGAAGTTCTAAAGGTTTTTATTTCCACTTATTTTTAGGGTATTTGTTTACAGAAACGATAATTCTAAGTCGATGATAAGTGGAGGAAGCATGCTACAACCCATTATGGGTTTTTGGGCGCATGCTCCCTCGTACAAATTTTAATTACTAATGGCGTAGGTTACAAAATGAAATAAATAGGGTAATAAAGGTCTATACAATGAAGTAACACGTATTAAGTAGGTAATAGGATCTGTAAGTTAACAGGACTGAATATGTAGCTTTATAGGTATCGAAGAAAGTGTATACATAGGCTATGGATATAGCTCTAGCTCTGCGTTGTCTGAGAAATAATATGCTTCTTATAAAGACGTTTAAAAACCTTTAGCGAAATACAGTTCTTTAAACCTATTGGAACAGAATTCCATATTTTCGCAGAAGCGTATTTAATGCCAAATTTTCCATAGTTCAAATTTTGAAACGATAAGTAAAAATTCTTGTTTGATTTGGACCGAGTGCCGTAAGTATGAAGTGAGGTGAGATCCGTAAAATAACTGGAAAAAATGTCGGGCAGCTGATCTGCAGAGTATCGAAAAGCCAATTCTCCAAGTTGGAAATCAACAATTTCATAGATGTTTAGAACTTCTAGTTTCTTAAAAATTGGTTTGCTCGCAGATCTCCTCTCACTGAAAGTAATAGCTCTTAGAGCTCTTTTTTGCAAAATATAAATGGGATTAAGTTTTGATTTGTAATTACTTCCCCAAATTAAGGTACCATAAGATATATATGGGTATATTAAATTGTAATAAAGATTTAGTAAAATATCCGCACTTAAATAATGCCTGGCTTTATAAAGAATGCCGATATTTTTTGATATTTTACGGGTAACGTAATCTATTTGGCAAATGGTTTGAACCCAGGAGTGTGAACAGTAGGTTGGTTGTGATCGTCCGGGTTAGAGTAGTCTCCAGAAAGACTGTTGTTGGTGACTGACGTTTCGACTACCTGAGCGGAAGTCATCTTCAGAGTCAAGTGAAAAGTATTCGTCAGATGGCGGTATATATGTCTCTGGTTGTAGAAGTGATTGGTCCGTTATGTCGGTCTATGGTTGGTCGAGTCGGCTTGGTTGTGTTTCGTTATTGGTCAGTTGATGTTCTTTTGTCCTGTTGATTAGTCTATTGTTCGTTCGGTTGCGTTTGATGTCATCTATCAGTCGTTTGTAAGGTGCCGGTAGTTGTTGGCACTCAACAGATGCCAACAACTACCGGCACCTTACAAACGACTGATAGATGACATCAAACGCAACCGAACGAACAATAGACTAATCAACAGGACAAAAGAACATCAACTGACCAATAACGAAACACAACCAAGCCGACTCGACCAACCATAGACCGACATAACGGACCAATCACTTCTACAACCAGAGACATATATACCGCCATCTGACGAATACTTTTCACTTGACTCTGAAGATGACTTCCGCTCAGGTAGTCGAAACGTCAGTCACCAACAACAGTCTTTCTGGAGACTACTCTAACCCGGACGATCACAACCAACCTACTGTAATCTATTTGTTATTATTTATATATTATTTAATAACAATTCCCCCCTCCCCCACCCAACAGAAACAGCTACGACGAAACTCCTTTTCCTGTTTCCAAAAACAAATGTGTTTCACAAACAATTTCTCCCTCTAACAACTTCTACAACCCACAACACACCCCCCCCCCCCGATCCCCAGGCCTCAAACAATTGCCCCCTCCCCCACCCAACAGAAACAAGTACGACGAAACTCCTTTTCCTGTCTCCAAAACAAATGTGTTTTACAAACAATTTCCCCTTCGACCCGCCCCTCCCAGTCGCCGTTTTCCTTGTTAATAATTCTCTATACCCGCCTCCTATTGGCCAGCGAAAGGTACGCCCCCACAAACCAAAGGTCACTTTACATTTCACGTGACCACGATTCGACTTCGTTAACAACTGCCTGTCGTATTGCAACCCAGTATTTTACTTAGCGTTTGGATGCAGTCCTACGGCATCGATCTTCGGAAATCTATCGAGGTAAGTCAATTCCTTCCACCTAATTTTTTCCCTCCCCTCCTTGTGTCGAAGTCTTGACCATCTTCCCCGCCTTTCTCCCTTCACCCTCAACTCGGCCAGGGCCAAAAGGTTTGTAACCGTTGATCGTGTGGGGCATGGATGGCGCGCGCCTACCATTTCGAAACACGTACTATTGAAGGAACTTTCACCTTCATAGAGCAACCGCGTTACTATGCCCCTGATGAGAATAACGCGGTTGCTTCGACGGACAAACCTCATGGTCATTAGTTCGACACACTTTTTAGAGCGCTCTTTCCTACACCACCCGTTTAACTTCCACTTTATTAATTACTGTTATTGTGTTAGCGTCTTCACTAATCCCTTCGTTTTTCAGTTCTCTGTTTATTGTATTCTCGGTTTTATTCGCTCTTCACTCCCGTCCCCTTTGTTACCCAACACACGTGTTAACTACCGACCCCAACTACATGTCTCCCTACCGAAAATGTTCCCTACACAAATACAAGCCCTGACACGGACCCCATTTTAGCGCTGCAGCATATAATCACTTACTAACGCACATCATTTTACTTTATACTTCACTTCGCCACCCGATCACTCCCTTAACCTCATATAACTCATCCACCATTAATCTTAATAAAATAGCACAGGGGTCAAAATACCCGTGACACAATTCAAACTAAGGTCTTAAAGACCTAAGATCTAAGACCTCGAAAACTAAGGCCCGGTTCAGACGCCGCTCCTGGCATGCGCCGAACCTAATAGTAGTAGATTCGACCCAGGTTTTACATAGGAGCGACTGTAGATTCAAATGGCGAACTTTTCCTGCCGCACCAAATACACAATAGTGCTTATGTTTAAGGATACATGTTTTTAATTCAAAATAATTTAAAATAATTTACGCCATAGGCGTCGCTTCCACGTCGGATTATGCGACAGCGTCAGTCGAACCTAATACCGCTGCCGTACCTAATTCAATATGCCGAGCCTAATTGATTCAGACGCCGCTCTTCTGCCGTACTTAATTCAAGCATTAGGTTTGGCGCATGTCAGGAGCGGCGTCTGAACCGGGCCTAAGAAAACTTAAGACCTAAGATCTAAGACCTAGAAAACTAAGACCCCCCAAAATACGCTAAACGATTCGATCGTTCCTTCTCGTAATTGCTTTAACCGGAAGCTGCTCGAGCGAGACACCAAACAATGCGGTATCTTTAGCCATTTCGCAAACATTCGGGAGGGTCTTAGTTTTCCAGACCTGGAAAACTAAGACCCCCCAAAATACATATAAATAGCATAAAAATCACAAAAATAATCGCACGGTTCTCGCTTTCCTTCTGGAAAATATGTCGGATCTCGTTTTAAATCATTTGTCAATGGAACTCGGAAGTGGATGTGTGAGACCTGTCATTTCTGCCATGTGACCTGACAGGAAAGTTATAACTTTAGTATCTCGCCTCACACGTGTTTGATTTGGAACGTCGGAAGCTGGTTGAATGGCGTTAAAATGTGCGCTGATTGTGACCGTGGTACAACGTACTACTTTTCGTTGATTAGCGGAGTGGCTGGAAATAATTCGAGGGTTTCGTATAGTGTAAATGAAATATCCTTCACCTCAAACCAAAACTAATCAGATTTTGGGTCTTTCACTTTTATTTATTTACCCTTGAAACTGTATTAAGGAGGCCGTAAAGGAGGGCACCTAGAAAACTAACACCTCGAAAACCAAGAAAACTACATTCCTAAATGCGTGTAGTTTTGATGTGTTGGTGGTCATAAAGTTACCCTGCGAGCGGGGATTCCTATCACCGAAAGGAACCTCCCTAGTTTGCGCAAGATTTCCTGATTATTTGGTTATAAGATCAACATTACTTAGTGCAGCCCCAAATCTTAAATGTCGTATAATCGGAGGGAGAAGCGTACAAGCATTTTGTTCAATTGTGGCCAATTTTTCTATTAGGAAAAAGATGACTTATATAACGGGATGACATATCGCTACCACAACCATGCGTGAACAAGGGAACATAAACAATGGAACATCAACACTGGAACATAAACCGTTTCCAACATAAGCGTATGTCGTCCAAAATCTGCCAAGTCCAAATTGCTAGGAATTGGGAAGCCTTCCATGAGAAGATTAGCATGACCGCTAACAGCAATTCCGGGTAGCAGCTATTAGATAAGTGTCGTCATATTTGAAAAGCTTTATCACTTGGTTTCCTACCCAAGCTCCACTTTTATCAGAATTTTGTGGGCATCTCTCAGTCTCAAACCAACTTCCTCTGGGACCTGTAAGTAAGAGCAGTCGAAGTATGGAAAGCGGTTGCGGATGCAGGTACGCTTCACACAATAGTGCTTCTTGGCCAACTTTGCGGAAGGAAGTTTACAACCTGGATTGTTGGAATCCGGGTAGAGCCATTTCTCCTCGTGCAACAATGTCGTATGGTACGACTCTTGTCCTCCGAGGGAATTCTGTGCGACACTGTCTGCACTCTTTTGCTTTTGGTTCATCAGCCAGAAAGCAGACGGTGAAAGGCTTGTCGTTGTGGTGGATAGAACTGTAGGGGTGGGCTGGTACAAACTGAGGGCATGCGTCGCTGCTCTTACCGCGGCTTGGTCGCCATGGATTTTTGTGACAACTTCCTTTTTTCCTGCAGCACGCTTTTTGGGTTCTACGAGACCACTCTTGGAGGGCTTTGAGCGACGAGGGGACTTTATGAAGTGGTCGATGTGGCCCTTTAATATGTTTGTAGTTTCTGCAACACAGAGACTGTGTTTGCACAAGCCATTATATTTATAACAGGGGCAGGTACAAGTGACGTGATTGGACGAGAAGGAATGGTCGAATCGTTTAGCGTATTTTGGGGGGTCTTAGTTTTCGAGGTCTTAGGTCTTAGTTTTCTAGACACCCGTCAGATTACAGAATTTGTTACAGTTTTAGTCTTGAAAGAAATAATAAGACCTCTGACTAAATCTTTCAAGACTCCCAAGTTCCGATTGCTCTGAGCGAATACGGTAGCCAAAACCGGCGACAGAAGCTTATTAAAACAATACTTCGAGGGAAAATGATCAGCATACAGATTCTAATACATTCTTGAAGTGATCGAGTTACAAGATACGGGTAGAATATATTTGTCACGGTGATTGTTCGATTTCCACTGACTAACCTTTGTTGCTTGTCCTTTCTGAATAAGTATCTGAGTTTAACACAAAACGGCGTCTGAAGCTCCCGATTTTCTTTCAAGCGCTGTTCCCTTTGCGGAGCCGTTTCTTCGGCGTGCTTCCGTTCATGATGCTGTCGGTTATAACATGTTTGTCGTCTTTTCTCTAGACGTATTTGGCGCTGTTGGATCGTTTCACGATTTCGCCTTGCCCATGCCTGTTCCCTTCTCTTTTAAAGACGAGCTTCGCGAGACCGTTCTGTTTCAAGTTTTCCAGTTTTCAAATTCATTTTCGTGAAACCAGTTGCGTACAATTATTGCTTCGTTCAAATCTTTTAAAACACAGGCGGAGATCGATGATTATTACGTCATTGCCTTAGGTACCTGGCCTAAAAAGTCCTACTACTACTACTACTACTACTACTACACACACACGAACAAACATTAAATTTCGAGATGGAGACACAATTGGAGTCTTCAAATGAAGCGACTATGCTGCATTAGCATCGTGAATATTACCCTCGCTTCGCTCGGGGACAACCACGGACAAAAGTGTTGACACATTCTCCCCTTCCCCCATCCAATTTTGATAAATTAATTATTTAGCAACGGTTTTCCGTCAAAGACTTACCGGAACTCTTCCAAACTCAAGCTACAACATTGATGCGGGGAGGGGGTGATCAAAAACAGTTTTCTTTGGAACTGGATGACTCACAGCATGGTAGTTTTGACAAAAGTACGACATTAAAGCATGTGTCAACACAATTTTTCCGCAATAAGTATGTTTATTAAAAGTAAGTTTACTGTCAAATGTAACTTGGAGGTCCTTCCCAGTTTGTGTTCGATGCATGTGAACTGAGCTCGACGTAAGCTTAACGTTTGTGCACAAAAATGATATGTACTTCCCAAAGCACATAATTAGCTAAAACTATTTAGTTGTGGGTTATTGCCAGCGAAATGTAAGCTACACCACAGCTTTAGGACTGAACTATTTGTGCCCAAAGTACATAATTAGCTAAAACTATTTAGTTGTGGGTTATTGCCAGCAAAATGTTCTCGGTAACTCTACCTTGGCTATACTAGCTCTGCCATTTCGTTGTGTAAACTATATACAATCAATTTCATAAATAAACCTAAAACTTACCATGGACAAGCAGAACGCATTCGGGTTAAAGTCAGTTCCTAGAGCAACAGGGACACCTGGTGAGGGAAACAGGCAATAGTTGGGAAATATTACTCTCACAAGTTAGGACTGAACTAAACAAACTTACAGTGCATGACTCAAAGGATGGAGAAACCACTTCTCAATCACACGGTGCAGCAGCTTACTGCTGCATGAATTTGTTGACTAATCAATGATTTACAACCTCTGGTTATATTATGGATGGGTCATTCCACAGTATTTGGTAATGTTATCGAGGGGAAAATCAGAGCATTTCAAGGCCTCAAACTTTGACAAATTCCACAACAGCCAAATAAAATGCATATAGTATCATAGAGATTTGGGGATGCTACAACTTGAATATGTTTTAAACTGCACGGCTTTTATGCTGGCAGCACTAAGGGGCGAAATTTGCCCATTACGGAGGGGAATCAGAGAATTGGCATTTTTCACTAGTTTGTTTCTGCAGCATGGATTGAAACAATAGTATGCTCTGATTATTTGACAGTGCATATGCTATTAATTTATTGCAATAAAAAATTTGAATTGTTTGCCATTATTCAGTAAGTGCATCTTTTTTGTAAGGATGTTCCGTTACGGAGGGGAACTTTTTGTTCACATCAAGTTAGCATATATATTTTTATTTAAGAATATGTTTTTAGTTTAGAATGTATATATACTAGTGGGAGATATTTAGTTTAGCATATATGTTGTCAGTTCAGAATACATATCTTCAGTTTAGAATCAATGTTATCAACGTGGACAATCTATTTATCATTTATAATAGAAATATGAAGTGTTTGTAATATTGTCCACATGGACGCCCCATAACCTTCCCCTCCATAACAATTTCCCCTCCGTAACAAAATTTTCCCCTCTATAACAAATTTCAAATTGCAATATTTTGATCAATAAACTTTGTCCAGTTTTACTGGTTATCTCTACTACTACACTAGGAATAAAATAAACTTTTCCAACTAAATTTGTTACGGAGGGGAAAATGGTACTTTAGCTGCATTCTGGATTTTTGCTGAAAAATGTTTTCTGGATTCCATTCGCTTTTTCATGTTAGTATGAAGTAGTTTATGTCTTTACCACCTTGGTTTCCATTTCTCTTAAAATGCCTCCTTTAGAATATAAAACTTATTTCCCCTCCGTAACGGCATTTTATTAGTTATGCATATAATTAATGATAATTTATGCATGATGTCACATGATTATTACATTTTTGGGTCCACCTGAATCAAATTTAACTCTTCTACTTTTCAAATATGTCAGTTCTGTCTTCTTGCTGTTTACTTTTTCCTACTCATATTTTTGTCCAAAATACTGTGGAATGACCCGGATGAGAACTGGACTAAGCTGTGGAATAGCTGAGCGACTTCTTTGTTGCACGGCCTTCAATCAATTGAATAATCAGACAGACCCGATCATAATCAGTCGTTTGGCAAAGTATTTCTAGTAGTTCTCCACTATTGAAAAAAAATGAACAGTGCATTTACAATTGTCATGCCATTGGGTGTTTCATTCGAATCCGTAGTAATAATAATTGTCTTTGGGCTTTAATTTCAGTATTCCAATCTCAAACAGCACAACATGTAACTACCAGTACCTTCTCTCTACAACAGCTGCAAATACAGTTACACACGCCAATTCATAGATTTGCACCATGCATGTAACTACAGTACCTCCTCTCTACAGTAGCTGCAAGCAATCATGCTTATATAGTTCACACGCTCATTCATAGATTTTCACCATAACTACAGTACCTTTGTCAATCATGTCCCTGGCCGGTGGTATCTTCAGGCGCAGTATGTATGCTGTGGTTGGCAGCAGGACAGCTATGACTCCCGCCTTTGCCATTGCGTTGATTCCTTCTTGGCTCACTTCCTCAAGATGACTGATAGCTTGAGATCCAAGTTCTGCACCAAGCTGCAATATTAGTATATTATTTCATGCACTCTCTCCCCCATCACATCCCTCATGAATTTTCAGAATGGACGCTGTTTAAAAATTAGTCAAGTGAGCAGGAATTGTTTGTATTGTTTTTCATATTCCCCTTATCAGAGCAATGGAATGTTGCTTGGCATGCTCATGTCTTACAAAAGAGCCTGGGAATGAGGTTGATTCATCAAAATGACAATTCTGGTTACCAGTAACTGATGGGCAGTTTTGCCAGGGAGGCCTGGAAATTATCCTGACATCATGTTTGTGAAATACACAAGTGATCAAATAAATAAATATGCCCACCAATTTTTTGCTTCACTTTTCAATGATATAAAATAAAAGAAAACTACAATACATGCACCAACAATACCTCAGCAGCTTTCATGGGATGCAACTCGTCTCCGTGAAAGTTGATTGCTAGTCCTGCTTTCTTCCCAGCTGCTAAGATTCTACGTGTTTCCTGGATGCCAAACACTCCACTTTCACAGAAGACATCAATGTTGTCAACAGATAGTTCATTGTTTGACATTAGTTCCTGGAGCTTGGGAAGTTGCTCATTCAGTACATCTTCCGTGGCACATTCTGAAGTACTTCCCCTTTTTGAAATAAAGAGCAGACAGTTCAAGAAAATCAGGCAGTTCATGGATTAGTTGAAGTCAGCAAACTGTAAGATATCCAAGATGCTCTTCGTGATTGACATGCACTTCAAAAAATGAAAAGAAAAGAAAATTGTGATATTCATCCGAGTACTATTAACCCCACCTGACTGGGCTCAAGTCTGACAAATTTGCCAACTTTAGTTTGTATATAAACAAATTAAAAGGAATATTAAAACGAATGAGCCAATAATAACTAAAACTATCTTATGAGTGTCCTGCTAGTACCTGCCAGTAGTACATAATGATATACATAATACACACATACACCTAGTATGTTACTTACATGATGCATGGTTCAAGTGAAGTTAAGGATCCACACTAAGTGTAATGAAAGTGCATGGCTGTCCACAAAAAGCAAATTGGATGCAAAAACAGTCCTGCATTAAAAACTTTAGGAAAACAACAACAATGACAATAGGAAAATTATATGCAATAATGTGCATCATTGGCATAGGTATGGACCTGCAGCACAATATTTTCTTGGTGAAATGCACCTCATAAAAAGTCTCTTATCTTACACTAACCTCATTTGCTTGATCTATATGGTACATTATGAAATCTAATCTCTTCTTTGCCTTACGGACTGCACTCTTTTGAACTTGAATCATAATCAATAAGGCTGTATTTTTACTCATCAGCTATATTTTTTCTCGCCTGGAGCAAGCTTGAAAAAATAAAACTGACTCTTAAAAATACCCCGCTGTATTGCACTCCTTCCTGTGTAATCCCCTTATTGTACAGACCATGCACTTGGTTAAAAAGATCTGTGCATACCTTGGGACTGAGTGTGCACCACAAAATGTACTGGATATTTCAATTGGTTGCTCTTTCTTGACTTTCTCAAGGACTCTCAACATTTTCATTTCATTTGTTGCATCTAGTCCATAACCACTCTTTGCTTCAATTAAGGTTGTCCCAGCTTGCAACATTCTTTGCAATCGTCTTTTCAAGGACTCACAAAGTTCTTCCTCAGATGCCTTGCGAACATGCTCCACTGTGAAATGGATCCCTCCACCAGCCCTATGAACATCCATATATGAAGCACCAGCAAGCTGATGGGGAAACAAATCTTCATACACTCAGTATTAAAAGCAACAGATGTCATCTGTTTGTTGACCACAAAACCACAAATTGCACTTGTGCGGCACTCATGCAATTTTGTGGTCTTTGAAAAATTTACGAATTTTACTCCAAATGCACTCGAAATCATGTGATTTACTTGTACTAACATTTGCACAGAATCTAAGGATATATAGCACCAGTAGATTACAGTGGGTGTCACCTCCAACAAGGCCAACCACAGCCTCTGTTTCTTGGAGTAAAAATTTGAAATAGTGATTACAAGAGCCAATGAGGAAAATAGAAATATTCCTGAAGTAGGTGATAGTGCATCTAGACTACCATATCTGACATGTCATAAAGCTGCCATACAAATGATATCAACCATTTTCTACACAGGAGTACTATACTTTAGGCCTGTTTCAAACTTCAAATACAATGTAAATGAGCAAAATCTAAGTTGTTTTAGCTAATTTACATAATATGTATTTGACGCATGTGAAGTTCGATGCTTGAAACAGGCCTTAGTTTTGTAATCACATTGAATGTTTAAACAATTAGAACTGTCAACTATACATTATTATTTCTCACCTTCATAGCAAATTCATGCACTCTGTCCCCTGCCCACACAGGGTGTGTGTGTCCATCAATCAAACCTGGCAGTGATAGAATTTATTTTTACACAATTCACAACATCACATAATTGTAAGTCAATACTATTCATTTCACAAGATCATGAAAGTGTGAGCATGTTTTCAAAGAAAATCGAAATATGTTTCCATATTTTATGTTCTTGCAGCTTGAGCCAGTGTGAACAGAGGTTTAGCGCAGTATTAACAATTTAATTCTTTCTGAGCCCCATGGATCACTTACCTGGTAAAACGCACATCCCAGCTGCATTAATTTCATTTTCAAACTGGCAGTCTGCATATTTCTCCTGCACCACGTGGTCTTCGTCTATACAAGCAATGTTGCCTTGGCCATCAATAACAACAGATACTCCTTCTCCTTGTTTTGCCTCGACAACCGCTACGTTCTGCATCGCTTCGCCCTTCAGAACAAGTTCATTATTTGTACATATCGTCACTACTTGTTTCGCGTTCCGGACCAAAAGTCGAAACATCTTTATCTCTTTCTCTACTGTATACACAAGGTAGCTATGTAACCTCGCGTCCAATTTCGTCGAGCATGCGCCGAAAAACAGCGGAAGAGTCTGGGTACAAAATTGTTGGGATGTGTTAGGGAGGGCTCTTACGAGCAGTCCCCCTTTCATAGTAAATACGGATAAATATCTACACATTTTTAGGATACGTTGGAAATCTGATCCGTCTGTAACTGTAGACTTCTATGGGCTTCCTTATTATTCCTATTTACTTATCATTCCTGTGGTGACTTGACATTTCGCACCTTCGCTCGGAATGCTTAAATCTTGGTTGCATGTCTTATCGTGAATGCGTTCGTCTTCTGGAGTTAAGACTGATCAAGAAACACAGGATCGTACACAAGCCGTTTCAATCGCTCTCCGGAACAGTTTACGCGGTGGGATTTTTATATCTTCGGTGTCAATATTCATCTGTGCCAGATCAGCCAGAACAAGCCTTTCTTCTTTAGTATTTTCTCCCCGAGCTAATTTTTTCCTTCTAAAACCTTTCCAGTGCCGAATTTTATTTGACTGTCTTCCGGTGTCAGATGCTTCAGACGAACCGAGGTGGTTTTTTTGTCCACAATGTTCGTAAACGGACAACTTCGCCGATAACTCGTTGTTTTGGTCCCAGTCTTCACTCGGAAACCTGAGTTTAGTCACGACCCTTTGTGTATGCCTTCATTTTAGGATGTACCGCTGATTAAAAGGTACGGCTGGCTCATTTCTGCTCTCGGTCATTGTTATACACTTCCTTCTGTCTTGGGCGCCACGGCCAGAAAGGACATTTCCTCATTCGCGGTCCGACACTAATTTTAAGTTTACACACGTCGTACATCGGGTTCCTCTCGGATTCACCGAGATTTAATGAATTTACCGACTGTCTGTCGGAAGGGGACTGGAGACCAGACCAGACCAGTATTGGACAAAATGGCTGCCACTAGGTGGGGAATCTTTGGATGTGGTTTCATAGCAAATGATTTTGTTGTGGCTTTGAGGACTCTAGCAGAACAGGAACATGAGGTTGTTGCAGTGGCTGCACGCTCTTTAGAGAGAGCCCAGGAGTTTGGGGAAAAACATAGCATAAGAAGAGCTTATGGAGCGTATGCCGAGCTTGTCGCAAACCCTGCAGTTCAGGTCGTGTACGTGTCGACAATTCATCCATCTCACGTTGTTCTCTCGAAGCTGGCGCTCAATCACGGGAAGCACGTCTTGTGCGAGAAGCCGATGACTGTTAATTCACAAGAAGCCAACGAGGTCTTGTCTCTCGCGAAATCTAAAGGTTTATTTTTTATGGAGGTGAGTTATGGATATGGCTCAAGGATATGGGAAAAATATCCCTCTTGAAATTAAAACCTCATCTAAAAGAACCTTCAAAAAAGATTATAAGTTATTCCTTCTTGACAGCCAGTAATACTTAAATGAGTATTTGTATCGATTCATTGTATCATATATTACCTAATATATCCATACTAGCGGGACCCCCGTAAAATACGGGGATCAGATTTCTTTATTCCTAATATTTTTTCTGTCTTTCTTTTTTTCCTTTTTGAATTCCATATTGAGCATCTCGAACTCACTATACAGTGTCCAAGTACAAACTTCTGTAGTGCTTTTACAACTCAACCGTACTCGACTCGTCGAACCACCAATTGATTGACATAGAAATCTTTCTGTAGTACATAACCACTCAACCGTACCACTCGGTGAATTGCCGATCGATCGACATCAAAATCTCCCCGTTTTTCGAAATTTTTTTCTCTTTTTTGAATTCAATTTCAAGCATCTCGAACGCAGTTTACCGTGTCCAAGTACAAACTTCTGTAGTGCTTTTACCACTCAACCGTACTCGACTCGTCGAACCACCGATCGTCCGACATCAAAATCTCCCCGTTTTTCGAACACTCCGCAGCATCAGCCCGACATCCAGTCACTTGACACTCTGAAATTCTCTTTCTAAACTCAAACGGGATTCTCACCTTCAGTAATCGCGTCCCGTGGGTTTGGTTGAAAGGCAACGGTCGAGAAGATTTCTGGCTTGTTTTCCCGGCGATTCAATTCGAATTGACGGTATGGTAATTATGACTAACAATCGTACGCGAGCATTTGTTGCGTCAGAAATTCAAACCACGACATTATCTAATTACCGGTTTAATTTGTTACGTCACCAATCGAAATTATATCAATTTGTTACACACACACACACACACACATGAGCCGCGGTCAGCGGTTGCTTAGAGTATTATTATATAGAGATAGCTCATTCCTGTAGAATATATAGAAACTAGTTCCTATTTCCTATTGTCAACACCTGTCTATTAGCATTTTTCTCATTCCCTTATCTACTTTCTGTAAAAATTCCTATTATTACTATATATGTATATAGAACCTGTAGAATATATAGAAATTAGCTCCTACTTCCTATTGTTAATACATTTCTATTAGAATTTTTCCTATTCCTTTATCTAGTTTCTGAATTGTTTTTCCTATTACTACTATTTAGATTTCCTAATTTCCCTTGACAATTTTATTTACCTATGGTAGTGGTCAACTCGAAAGCTGCATAGCTACTTTGACCACTACGCACATCCATCTCAACATATCTCATAATAGTATATTCTCTCTTTTTTCTTCTGTAACATGTTCCTATTTAATTGTAAAAGAAAAAAGAAAAAAATAGTGCAAAATAAAATGAATGAATGAATGAAAGAGTTTTATTCAAAGCACGATCAGGGTACGTAGAACTTCTGACTCGTAGCGAGAGGATGATCACAACACGCAGAGGTATAACTCTTACAACTGCCTTTATTAAACTTATGTATCGGCTCAAATTTTGGGACCACTACAGAGTGACTTATTTCACAATCAGGTTTACGCAACTCGTCGTCGGTGCATCATAGTACCAAACAGATTATAGCGATAACCTGTTTATGTTAATTTCTGAGCTATGCTACAATATTTTTAAGCCTGAAAAATGAGAAGGTTTGCTGACTACCTTCCTATGTTTTGACCAGGAACAAGATTTCTGTTTGGTCTTTTTTTTCTTTTTTTCTTTTTTCTTTTTTTTGGGGGGGGGGGGGGGGGGTGACAATAGTTCTGTTTTGCAACAAACTCGCTACCCCTGAATTTACCCTGGCAGACTGGCAGACTTTGGTTGCAAGTGCAAAACTCATTACTCATTGCTCTGAACTATGCATGTTGACTCTGCAAACCTATTTTCAAGTTAAAATTGATGAATGGTTTTTGCAGAGAAATCAGATAAAGTAAGTTATACTTCACCACCAACTTCATGGTGGAGGTAAAAGTAACCACATATGTATAGAATCTGAAGCTCAGTTGGAGGTGGTAGGGTTACATTATTTTCAAGGCCTCAGTCGAGGGACATCAAGTTTTAGAACCTCTATGAAGTACCAATGCAATAGTTTCCTTTCACCGGTTGTTCCTAAAGTTGTCAGGTCTGAATGCTGAGTTTGTTTTATTATTTTATATCTTCACCAGGCTTTGTGGACTCGTTTCTTTCCTTTGTATACAGAGGTAAGCAACCAAATCAAGTCAGGTTCTATAGGAGAAGTGCAAATCATCATGATTTCATTTGGCACCGTAATAGAGGAAGTAAAACGAATGCACGACCTTGACTTGTGTGGTGGGGCATTGCTTGACATGGGTATATACCCCTTGAATGTTGTTGACATGCTGTTTGGAGGGGAAGAGCCGCTCAGTATAACTGCCGCAGGATCCCTCATGGATAGTGGGGTGGACAGAACAGTTGGTGTAACTTTACTGTATAGCAGCAAGAGAAGTGCTCATCTCACCATCAGCATGGGTAAGGACTGGGCTGGGTTATGCAAAGAGTGTTTATTCCAATACTTAGTGATAAACTTCAATTTTCTCCTTCAGTTTCTCACCAGAGATGTGTCACACAGTACTCTATACTTGGCTTTTAATTGCTTACTCATTTGAAAGCTGACTGAACTGTCAATTTTCACCACATTACTTCATTTTCTTCTTAAATGTTTGGGAGATTTGATCTTAATAGTGAAAGGGTTAGGTAAAGGATTGGCCCTCTTTTTGGCAGTGAAGGGACCACTTTGGTTCCACAGCAACACATACAGGATCCATCATTGTACACCCTTTTTTTAACATAAAAAAAAAAAAAAAAACAGAAACTGTAAGGAATATGCTGAGAATATTCAAATACTGCAAAATAATGAAAACAAAATATTGACCTGAATAGTTACCTAGGACCACATTTCACTCACCCCTTCAATGTTGATGTCAACTGGTAATTTAATGTCTGCAATGAAACTTCAAAATACTTAACCTGTTGTCACCAAAATCTGATCCTTTTGATTGAACTGAGAAGTAGATAGAAAATGTTTTTGCTGCACAGCGAGCGAAGCGAGCGGAGCAGCAGTTCATATTCTTGACAATACATTTTGAAAGGTAGGAAAAAATCCTGTTTTCATCCCAGAGTGCACCGCAAATTTTTGGGCCATAATGCACCGCAAATTTTTGGGCCAGGATGCACTTCGCAACGGACAACAACACGTCAGCTGAGGTGAGTTTGCTTTTTGTTCACTGTTTTTGCTTATAATTCGTCTTTAGGTTATGAATGACTTCAGATCATTCCACTGTCTTTTAAAAGAGAACATTGTAAAGCTGGACAGATTTCAAAGTTTTTTGCTCAGACAAAGGGATAGCACTCGAAACGTCAGCTTCAACTTATTTCGGTTTCGATGTCGCCGCTATATTAATTCGTTTCTTTCTTGCAGGTTTCTTTTACGGCGATCTATCGAGGTGAGAAATTTTATTGATTTGTTGACATTGTTTCACAACACCAAGTTTTTCAGAGGTTATCCTTGCTTGCTTATTCAGTTACATGCATTCTGACAGTCATCTCTTTCACTACGAAAGGAGTGAACACGTTCACGTTCATGTTGTGCATGACTTACAGGTCATTTTTCACAACTCATCATGCCCAGTTAGTCAAAATCACCACTTTTGATATTAGCTATCCCATTTTTCTTTCAGAATCTTGCTGAACATATATACACACATTGGTGTGTTGCACAAGAAAATGTCATCAAATCAAAAACATAAGCTCTTAGTTTACTTAGTTCCTGTTAGAATAAGATTGTGATTAATTAGGTTTAAAAATTGTAAATTGCTGTCAGTTATATATATTCTTTGAATAGCTTACAACAAATTTGTCAACAATAAGTAAATTGGCAGCCATTTTTGCAAGAAAAATTCATAATTAGCTTTTTGCTTAGTCAGTTCCTGTTGGATTTATTTTATTGATACTCTTTGAATAGCTTGCAACAATAATCAATTCTTATTGCTTGTATTACAAGTTTTTGTAGCCTCAAAAAATATAATATAAAAACATTATTTTTGCCATATATCACTGTGTATTCCTATCATGAAATATGTACCAAGATTTGTTTTGCAAATTAGCCAGATTTGGTACAGTAGGTTTGTTGTGATCGTCTGGGTTAGAGTAGTCTCCAGGAAGAATGTTGTTGGCGACTGACAGAGTCAAGTGAAAGGATTTGTCAGATGGTGGTACAATATTTATGTCTCTATACTGTTCACACTCCTGGGTTCAAACCATTTGCCATGTTAGCCAGATTTGTTGCAATGTACACTTACATGCAATTTATTAGGATGTGGGGTATCCATGGCAAGTTTTGATGTAGTGTAATTCCAAGAAACTTGGTGTGCTCAATCCTATCAATGTTAATTCAATTTATGTGAAGGTAAATTTAGAAAAAAATAACTTTTTCCTTGCTGGATGAAATAGAACATACTTAGTTTTGGTAGGATGAAGGGTTAGTTTGTTAGCTGTTAGCCAGGATGCAACATGCTTGAGTTCAGTATTTATGATATCCATGAGAGATTTTATGACCTTGTGTTTGGCAAATAGATTTGTGTCATCAGCAAAGAAGATAAAAGCTAGGTGTAACTAGAGCAGTTAAAAATGTCATTTATATGTATTAGGAATAAGAGTGGCCCTAGCACTGATCCTTGTGGGATCCCACAGTTTATTTTCTTGTATGATGACTTAGTGTTATATAAGTCAACATACTGCTGTCTGTTGCTTAGGTAGCTCTTTAGCCAGATTAGGGGTATTCCTCTGAAGCCATAAAATTCAAGTTTGTCTAGTAGAATTTGGTGATTAATATTGTGTCAAACGCTTTCTCGAGATCAATAAGAATGCCTGTTGTGATTTCACTGTTTTCAAATGCTTGGAAGATTTGGTCCACCAATTCAAGGACAGCCATCTACATAGTGTCTTTTTCTAAAACCATATTAAGTGGTGATCATTGAAAATATGAAATCTGTAAGAAGGCAGACATTCTTAAATAGACAATTTGTGCCGGGATTAATACAGTAGGCTCCAGTTGTTCAATGTATAACTATATCCAGTAGATAAGTTGCTATCCAGCATAAGCAATGTGCTCCCAACTACATTTTTTGCGATATTACACCAAAATCAGTGCAGCAATTACTATCTTTAGATATCCTAGTAAATGAAATAATGTCTGTCCCTGGAAGCCAAAAAACTATATTACTGAGAGGCAATATCCAGTCAGAAATTCTAGTTATTACACTAAGATAATTTGTTAAAAACATTTTTCCATCCCTTATTGGGATATTCTAGGTGTGAATCTCCCTAATGAGGTAGTTATTGCTGGTTCCAAAGGAAGTATGACCATCTGCTGTCCATTTCACTGCCCAACAAAGTTTGTAAATTCTGAAGGAAGCAAGGAATTTCCATTACCAGATCCTCAGATGGCCATGAGTTTTACTAACTCAACTGGAATGAGGTTTGTGTTTTCATCCAAAGCATAATGAAGATCAAGCCAGCTCTTAGTTCATTTTTATCCCTTTCACTCCACCACAGAGCGATCAACTTCAATTTTCTTTTTGATCTCGTTACCAGAGCTTGGCTCTGATAACTTGTCCAGATTACAGCTGATTTCAGATATGGATTCCCAATACATTGCTCATACATTTCCCAATTGACTGGTTGGAAGAATTTGTATTTTGAGCTCAGGATTGGATACCTGGCATCTGAAGAATATTCTATGTATTTGTTGAATTCTATACTTTAGCGTGTGCAAGGTGCAAGCAAGAGAAACTTTTGATTCCTTTCTCTGTCATCAGGTTTGAGATTCAGGCAGTAAGGGAGTCCTTGTTGGCTGGTGAAATTGAAAACAAGATCATGTTGCACAACACAAGCCGGAGGATAGTGTCATGGATGGATGATATCCGGCGGCAAATTGGTGTTGTCTACAAACAAGATGGTACTCTTTCTACTTAGTGTTAAGACTGGTCTAACAACATTACCACAAGATTATTTCTACAAGGCAATAATTTCTAGTTTCAGAAGACACATGTAGAGTAAAGCCTGGTCCTCACTATCGGATAAGCATAAGCATAAGCATAAGCACAAGAGAGCGACAGTGACAAACATCAGCATAAGTATAAGAAACTGACGTGTTTAATCCTTATGTTTATGTTGACACTGTCTTTCTTTTTCTTATGCTTATGCTTATGCTTGTGCTTGTGCTTGTGCTTGTGCTTATGCTTATGTGCTAGTGAGGACTAGGCTTGAGGTATGGTATGTTGATTATGCATGCATCCAAAATATTTGAATACATTGATCCTGAAATACACATGCAGTTTGTGACCAAGATGCAAAATCCAAGCCAGTGTCCACTTAGAGGTACAAAATTAGGCCATTTTCGAAGATTTAGTTGTCTCTATTCAAAAATAAGGTCTATAGCAAAATCTTTCGTATGAAAAGGACTTTGATTTGCACCAAAATGAACTTGTCAGTAAAACTAATTTTCACAAAGTTTCCCAGAATTAAGAAAGGCCTCCTTTTGGAACAGAGGAAACAGGGATATCCAAAATTCATGGCAACAGCTGTAAATTATATTGTGTCCAAATATATATTTAAACTTTCACAAAGTATTCCAGTGAAACAAATGTATATAAAAAGATGATCCTGACAAGGCTCCAAGATTGAATGTTCTTTCTCACATCCATGGGCTAACAAAAGTTTCCAGTATAATGTTTGTTACAACTAGACTGGCCTTGCCAGTGAGCTCGCGGCGTGAGTTGGGTCGAGACCAGAATATAAAATGGAAAGTAGGGGACAAGAGCGGAACTCCCAAGAGAGACTTCCAATTTCTCACCATAAAAATATCACACAGTATAGAGAACTTGGCTTTTGACACCTTGCTCTTTTGACACCTTGATTAAACTAAAAATTATTATTACAACACTCGTACACTTGCTTCTTAAAGGTTGAGCGACCCTGCATCTTGAGAATGCGTGACATATCTTTTTATGCACAATCGATTATGACAGTTTGACCTTGACTCATATTTCTAATCAGAGGCCACGATTAATCCAGCCTTCGCTTCACTACTTATGTGTTTTCTTTTGTTAACTCAATACGTTTCTTCTATCAGGCTTTCGAGTATTCGTGCCCTGTAACAAATATAAAATTGAAAGCGAGGAATGTCACACGAGAGATGTTTACAATATTATTGCGCTTTTGTTCACAGTGTGTTCAGTCCATTTGTGACTGCAAACTCAATCCTCAGAATTATTTAGGTGTATTTTTCATTTCTGGTATTTAATGAACATTGCGAAACAAAGACTACATGATCGAATGAAAGAAACACTTCAACAGGCAATGTACGATACGCAGAAGAATTTTATGAGGCAACAGATGTCATGTACAGAGTAAAGCATAAAGCGTCATTGTTTTACGGCTAAAGCTCACCGTAGCTTTGGTTTCTGTTTTCGCCCTGTTATCTTCCCAAAAGTATTTCGTGTCGCCACAGAAAGTTTCGTCGGGACTAAATACTTATCGGCGACAGAGATATTTGCAATACCCCAGAAGTACCATCAAACATTTGTTTACGGCTATTCTCAAAGCTTGTGCGGTGAACGCGAGCCAAAATCTTTTCCTAAAATCCAGTTTATCCGTGCGCATTCCACAGAGCCAAATGGCGTTGAATTTGAATGGGATGCAGTTTACTTTTTCGCTTCACTACTTATGTGTTTTCTTTTATTAACTCAATACGTTTTTTCTATCAGGCTTTCGAGTATTCGTGCTCTGTAACAAATATAAAATTGAAAGCGAGGAATGTCACACGAGAGATGTTTACAATATTATTGCGCTTTTGTTCACAGTGTGTTCAGTCCATTTGTGACTGCAAACTCAATCCTCAGAATTATTTCGGTGTAATTTTCATTTCTGGTATTCACTGACCATTGCGAAACAAAGGCTACATGATCGAATGAAAGAAACACTTCAACAGGCAATGTACGATATGCAGAAGAATTTTATGAGGCAACAGATGTCATGTACAGAGTAAAGCATAAAGCGTCATTGTTTTACGGCTAAAGCTCACCGTAGCTTTGGTTTCTGTTTTCGCCCTGTTATCTTCCCAAAAGTATTTCGTGTCGCCACAGAAAGTTTCGTCGGGACTAAATATTTATCGGCGACAGCGGTACCATCAAATATTTGTTTACGGCTATTCTCAAAGCACAATTCTATCGCCCACATATATCTCCTTCTAAATGGCGAAACTGCTCACCCGGCAAGTCATGTGATGACAAAACGTCATCATAAATCACGTGAAAATATGAACCAATCACCGTGTGCTGATTCGTAACCCAGAAAAAAAATAAAAATAAAAATATGACGATGATAAAGACACGCTTTCCAATCCTAAGCTCGTCGGCTTCGCCACGAGCAATAAAAATAATATTTTTTACATAAGGTCCCCTGTAAATGCTGCAAGCAACATTACATCACAAGTAATCCACAAGTTGTGTTAGTCAAAGTACAGCAGAAATGTACAATACTTTCAACCATTCAAAAAGAAAAAAAATATGAGCAATGTAGTGAGAAATGTTATGGTAGTTTCATCAGCTCTCATCTGTGTAAACTCTCAAAAGTCACAATCTCTTTATACTGCTAATAAGAGACTATTTACATGGTCACTTGTAAGTGAAAAGATAAAGATAATGATAAAACTACTAGTATTTATTTATACATGATAACATTTTAGCAGAGTTGATGTGGTCCTGTGCAGACACCTGGGCGTCTGCAGAGCTGGTCTTTGTATTAAATTGTTCTGTGTTTGTTTTGTATTTGTTCTGTGTTTATGACACTTGCAACTTATTGCTTTTACCGGTGATGGCAACTAGCCTATAAACCCTTCAGTGCTAAAGGTTTTCTCTAAACATTTCTTGCACAAATTTTTATACTTTTCTAAATGCTCTTTATTCTGAATTCCCAGTTGTTTATCCAGTATTTATGTTGTTTATCCAGTACTTATGAATACTGGCTGTCAAGGCAATGAAAGTCTTTTGTTCCATATTTTTAGCAACTTTAGATATAATTTTGAGAGTAATAAGTAAAACACACTGCACTCCCTGTTGGTCTGCAATGTGCAAAGATTGAATCGTTTTTAAATGACTGTACGATCTTGTACATCCAAGGTCCAAACCATTTCTAAAAATTCTAAGTTCTTTAACCGACTGAAACTGGATTTGCCGCATTTTGAAATGTACACCATAATTCCTCGTGGGCACCTTTAGAGCTGAGAACAGCTATAGCTGAAAACAACATAGAATTATTGACTGTTGTAGTTTGATCATTGGATGTTTTATTCATTTTTTACCATTTATAGATGGATTTTTTAACTTAAGGAGAGAAAAAATGTGCACCAAATGATTATTTAGTTCTAAGTCTCAGAGGTGCCAGTGCACAACAAATACACAAAGGAGCAAGGTAAATAAAAGATTTTGTACAAAATTTATAAATGTTGAATTTTCATAGCCATTTTCCATCCTCTTTGCAACTTTGGATTTCCCCATGCCAAAAGTGATGATACAGTTCTGTATGAATTTCCTATAGCAAACCGCCACAAGGTAACAGCCACACGCTTCTCTATTGATTACAGCCTCTTGCAGGCGGATATTTTATTTTATTTTCTCAGTAGTTTCGCGAAGGAAATCAACAATAAAGTTGACTGTTACTCGTGACACGCTAAACTGCTGAATCCAATAGAGGTCGCAGCGATACACTAATTCGTACATCATGGACTGAAACCAAAAACTGAGGCCCTGGGAGCAATCCATGCTCTGCGCTGTGCTCTTGGGTCGATATTTTCCTGTGGCATCTGTAGGGCTATCACTAGAGCTGTTAGCATTGCGATTGCTACAGCTCTTGGGTGTCTGGCCATTTGAATGGCATGCAGAAAACTGCGAATTCTTCTACGGCGGTTTCTAATAGCTTGAAACATATTGTACAGCAGAATCAATGATACGCGCCCTCGGTCAGCCATATTTCATCAACCGGCTTAACTGTAGTTAGAAACACGCTACAAAGCGGACGTGTATATTACAAAATCTCACATTTTGGTAAAAAATAGCCATTTTGTGCAATTCATTCCAAAGTAAGTCATAATTTATGGTAAAATATCACACCAAAAGTAGAATTTACCAACTGCGGTTTCTTTATGGTATTTTAAGCCCCTTTCTTCCCTATTTTTTCAGTACTTGAAAATATGGGCATTGGAAAGAATTAAGCAATCTATGCGTTCTTTTGCCATAAATTTAAAGAACGTTATCACAGCAGTAACAATTGTCCGATTTTAACTATTTTTTCCACAAAGAACGACACTGCAAAGTACATTTTCACAAAAAGTCCATTTATTTTCCACTTCACTCAACTTAGTATAAAATCATGGTAAAATACAGTTACGTGTCTTCAATCTGGCCATCAATGCAAGCTACTCTAAAAAAACATGGTTGTAGCAATCGGGAAAAAATGCTTGTTTGCACCACTAGAGTTTTTAAATGTATACAACATATAAGTCTATATATATTTTTTTTTTATCCCCGAGCGAAGCGAGGGAAATAATCACAACGCTAATGCAGTAGTTATCGCATCATTCGGAGACTCCAAGCGTGTCGCCATCTCGAAATCTAAAGTTCGTCTGTCACTCAGTCTGTCAGTCTGGCGTACGACCTCGTCCCCAGCTCCCATCGCTGCATAACCAATAACAAAGGCCGGATCGATCACGTGTGGCCCTGTAGTTTTACTCGCAATAAGATAAATTAGATTGAACGAAGCAACTACAGTCCATCGCAGCTGTGTTCACGAAAATGAATTTGAAAACTGGAAAACCTGAAACACAACAGTCTCGCGAAACTCTTTTTCAAAAGAGAAGGGAACAGGCACGGGCAAGGCGAAATCGTGACACGATCGAACAGCGCGAAATACGTCTGGAGAAGACGACAGCATGATAAACAGAAGCGTGCCGAAGAAACGACTCTGCAAAGAAAACAGCGCTTGAATGCCAATCGAAAGCGGCATGAACACAAGCGAGCCGAAGAAAACACTTCACAAAGAGAACAGCGGCTGAAAGCAAAACGGGAACTTCAAGAGCAAAAGCGGGCCGAACGGAAAAGACTCCGCAGAGAAAACAGCGCACGAAGGCCGATCGAAAGCGGCATGAACACAAGCGAGCCGAAGAAAAGACTCCACAAAGAGAACAGCGCTTGAAAGCGAATCGGGAACTTTAGACGCCGTTCTGTATTAAACTCAGATACTTATTCAGAAAGGACAAACAACAAAGGTTAGTCAGTGGAAATGGAACAATCACCGTGACAAATAAATTCTACCCTTATCTTGTAACTCGATCACTTCAAGAATGTATTAGAATCTGTCTGATGATCAATTTCGAGCCTATTAAATATGCATGCCTGAGTCTGGTGCATGCAGTCCAGAGTAAAAAAAAAATCGAACAATGTAATACCAGCTCTTAAGAGAACTAGGTTGACGCGTCGGCGTGGCGAAAGACAAACTGGTGTATCAACTAAGTGTTGATGAGGGTAATGGAACGCCGTCAAAGAGACAATAGCTGACGTTTCGAGCGCTAGCCCTTCGTCATTCGCTCTGACGAAGGGCTAGCGCTCGAAACGTCAGCTATTGTCTCTTTGGCGGCGTTCCATTACCCTCGTCAAAATTTACCTGATACACCAGTTTGTAAAAAAAAAAATCGCACAGGAACCCTATTTAATTGTACTGCCTATGAATTCGAAATTGGAAAATCAGTGTTCCTTTTTTTCCCGTACTACGACGGCCGACCAACTTCAAAATTTAAGTATTAAATTTTGAGAACGTCCTTGGCCGACTGTATAAATTAATTTGATATATATATTATTATTATTATATTAATATATATATATATACTTTATTTATTTATTTATTTATTTATTTATTTATTTATTTATATATATATATATTTTTTTTTTTTTTTTAGTGAAACCCCACCTATGAGCAAAGTGCATCTAAAGCTCTTGAACTTCGATGCAACAAAAACGTGCACCGCACGAGAAATATCGAGAGCTTTTTCGTCACGGAAAATGCCAGAAATTGAAATAATTGTGGAGGCCATGAAAGAGCTTTATGACCGGTAGGGTCGCGAAACCCATCTCTCTCGCTCGTCACTGTATCGACCTGAGATCTGTGTGCAGAATAAATGAACTTTAACGAAAGTGTAGAACTGTCAGTTGTCAGCGAATGCTGTCTTAAACGAAGAACGCGACCTATCTGTTCCGATTAGTTTATATGGGGATCAGTGACAGTCAACTACGTAAGTGGCTAACCTTAACTTTTTGTCGGAAATCTCCCTCTTTTGAGCGAAATTTTAAATTCTTCCAAACTTACATGAAACATTACTAGGACTATAACAAGACTTCAAGCAGTTAAATTGGCTTATATTTTGTGACTGCTCACGCGATATAGCGAAAACATTACGCAAACATTCGCGTGTAAATGTGAGCAAAATTGATTATTTGTTAGGAAAAGTTTTCAGTCTTATTACTCGCCACTGTTTACAAATATTGACATACACTTTGTATCACCACCTTTCCATATTATTTAGAAACATTCTCTAAAGTTTTCATCCTTTTTGAAAAATCGGCCGAGACGGGAATTGGGTTTGCGTAAGTAGCAAAAAATGGCCAAATTTGTACAAAAAGTTAAGGGGTTAACCTTGACTTTTTGTCGAAATCGGCCTGTTTTGACCTATTTTTTAAATTTTTCCAAACTTACAGCAAACATTATTAGGACTATAACGAGACTTGAGGCAGTTCAAATGCTTTATAATTTGTGACTGTTGATACGATATAGCGAAAAAATTACGCAAATATTTGCGTGTAAATCTGAACAAAATTGATGGTTTGTTATGCAACGTTTGAACTCTTATTACTCGCCACTGTTTTCAGATATTGACATACAGTTTGCATCAGGGCCTTTCCACATCACTCAGAAACATTTCTCAAGCAACTAGGACTATAACAAGACTTCAAGCAGTTAAATTGGCTTATATTTTGTGACTGCTCACGCGAAATAGCGAAAACATTACGCAAACATTCGCGTGTAAATGTGAGCAAAATTGATTATTTGTTAGGAAAAGTTTTCAGTCTTATTACTCGCCACTGTTTTCAAATATTGACAAACAGTTTGTATCAACACCTTTCCATATTATTTAGAAACATTCTCTAAAGTTTTCATCCTTTTTGAAAAATCGGCCGAGACGGGACATCGGTTTGCGTAAGTAGCAAAAAGTGGCGGAATTTGTACAAAAAGTTAAGGGGTTAACCTTGACTTTTTGTCGAAATCGGCCTGTTTTGACCTATTTTTTAAATTCTTCCAAACTTACAGGAAACATTATGAGGACTATAACGAGACTTGAGGCAGTTCAATTGCCTTATAATTTGTGACTGTTGATACGATATAGCGAAAAAATGCGCAAATATTTGCGTGTAAATCTGAACAAAATTGACGGTTTGTTATGCAAAGTTTGAAGTCTTATTACTCGCCACTGTTTTCAGATATTGACATACAGTTTGCATCAGGGCCTTTCCACATCATTCAGAAACTAGTATAAATTGTATTACGGGTATTTTGACCCCCGTGCTACTGTGTGGAAATTAGTAATGGGTGAGTTATATATGGAGTTACGGGGGTGATAAACTGGCGAATATGACTGTGATATGAAATTGTGCATGTTAGTGTGTGATAACATGTTGCAGCGCTAAATTGCGGTTGTGGTCAGGTTGTAGAAGTGTAGGGAACGTGGTAATGGGCAGAAATGTGGAATTGGTGACCTGTGGTGCGCACGTGCGTTGTGAAACAATGGGAATGGGAGTTACTGTAGCCGAGAAAACCGAGCGAAGATCGAAAAGGAAGCGGCGGAACGAAGGGATCGGCGTGTATGTAGAATAAAGGCTAATAAATACATGACTTGGGGGTGGAACGGGTGGTTGGGGAGAGCGCTCGAAAAAATGTGGTGAACCGATGACCATCATGAGTGGTTCGTCCGTCGAAGCAACCGTGTTATTCTCATCAGGGGCATAGTAACGTGGTTGCTCCATGAAGGTGGAAAGTTCCTTCGATGGTACGTGTTTCGAAATGGTAGGCGCGCGCCATCCATGCCCGACACGTTCGGCGGTTACGAACTTTTGGCCCTGGCCGAGTTGAGGGTGAAGGGAGAAAATCGGGGGTCGATGGTCAAGAGTTCAACACAGGGCGCGGAGGGGGGGAAAAAATAGGAAAAGAAAGTTACCTCGATAAATCCCCGAAGGTCGGTATTTGCGAATAGCCCCCAGGCGCTTTGCTAGGTCCTTGGTGGATTGCAGCGTGGGACGCTAAGATGCGTTTGGTTTGAGGGGGGCGTGTGTTGTTATGACCAATCGGGAGTGTGCGCCGATAATTATTAACGATTATGGACGGTGGGGTGGGGGGGGTTGTTTGGTTCGAAGCATTACGTCATCCTGGACGGTTTTGTTCGTACGAGTCTGCAGTGCACATGACCACGGTCAGCGGTAGTACACGGACACTTGGGGTCGGCCATCTTGTGTGTGAAAAGACTAATGGAATTCTGTTTAGTTGAGTCGCTCGTGGGTCTGTTTGTAGTCGTATCCTTGCAAGAAGCGGCTCGGTTGACCATTATGTTCCGGCCAAGTGTGACTGTTCGTTTACGATAGATGATATCGCATGTAGCGGATTCGTCGTTGAAGCCTGCAGTGTTTGAATGATCGTTGAGTGAGATTGAGGAGGCCAGTGTTAATTTTTTGTGGATCGGCTGAATCTTTGTTGACATGTAACATCTCGTTGTGGATGGTAGAACAATAAAGAGGTAAGATTTGTAGGAGTTGGTAGTGTTTGAATTTTGTAAAATAGCGTGTTTTATGATGTACAAATCGGTTGTTGTAAATGAATTGAGGTGAAAGAGAAACATATGTATATATTTGTATTACTAATTGAATAGTGGAATTATACAGAATGAAAATGGAAATTACATTGTGGTTTACTGTGGTTTGTATAGTGAATATTTTGTGGGAAATTGTGATTTGGCATAGTGAGAATATCACTTAGGAACAAGAGTAATGATTAATAATTTTGATTTTGAATAGTTCTATTTTGACATAGTGTTCGCTTATTTGGCTCTGGCTGGAATCCACTGGAGCTTCTGGGTTGCTGTGGGGTTCTTGTGGGTTGTTCTTGATTTGAAGCTGCATGTCTATTTATGTTGTTGAATGATTGTCTATCTTAGGATTTCATTGCAGAATTTTTTATCTCTGGTTTATATTATGATTGATTGGGTATATTTGTGTGGCTTAATTAAGGAAGTACCCTATGCATAGCCAAATGAAGGTAAGGACATCACCCGTCGACATGGGAGTGGTTGGAAGGGTTCTATTTGATCCCGGTGTCTGCCGTCATTTAGTCATGGTTGGGATCCACTTGAGTCTCTTGGTTGCTGTGAGGTTCCTGTGGACCCTACTTGATTTGAACTTGCATCTCACATTTATGGTGTTGGGTGAATTTTTTCTTTGATTTCTTGTAATTTTTTTCTTTTTTGTTTTTTTTTTAAAGATTCTGGTTCTTCAGTTGTTCAAGTAGCCGGGCTGCTGGTTCACTTGTTTATGGTTTGGCGGCCGGCTGGATGGATCTGTTTTGTTCAGGCTTGGGTGTGATGCCAGTGTGTTGGAGGCAGTGGACTGTTGATACGATATAGCGAAATAATTACGCAAATATTTGCGTGTAAATCTGAACAAAATTGACGGTTTGTTATGCAAAGTTTGAACTCTTATTACTCGCCACTGTTTTCAGATATTGACATACAGTTTGCATCAGGGTCTTTCCACATCATTCAGAAACATTTCTCAAGCATTTCATGCGGTTTGAATAATCAGCAGAGACGGGACATCGTTTTGCGTAAGTAGCAAAAAATGGTGGATTCTGGAGAAAAAGTTAAGGGGTTAACCTTGACTTTTTGTCGAAATCAGCCTGTTTTGACCTATTTTTTAAATTCTTCCAAACTTACAGGAAACATTATTATGACCATAACGAGACTTGAGGCAGTTCAATTGCCTTATAATTTGTAACTGTTGATACGATATAGCGAAAAAACTACGCAAACATTTGCGTGTAAATCTGAACAAAATTGATGGTTTGTTTTGCAAAGTTTGAACTCTTATTACTCGCCACTGTTTTCTGATATTGACATACAGTTTGCATCGGGGCCTTTCCATCTCATTCAGAAACATTTCTCAAGTATTTCATGCGGTTTGAATAATCGGCCGAGACGAAACATCGTTTTGCGTAAGTAGCAAAAAATGGTCGATTCTGGAGAAAAAGTTAAGGGGTTAACCTTGACTTTTTGTCGAAATCGGCCTGTTTTGACCTATTTTTTAAATTCTTCCAAACTTACAGCAATCATTATTAGGACCATAACGAGACTTGAGGCAATTCAATTGCCTTATAATTTGTGACTGTTGACGCGATATAACGAAAACATTACGCAAACATTCGCGTGTAAATGTGATCAAAATTGATTGTTTGTTATGCAAAGTTTTCAGTCTTATTACTCGCCACTGTTTTCAAATATTGACAAACAGTTTGTATCAACACCTTTCCATATTATTTAGAAACATTCTCTAAAGTTTTTATCCTTTTTGAACAATCGGCCGAGACGGGACATCGGTTTGCGTAACTAGCAAAAAGTGGCGGAATTTGTACAAAAAGTTAAGGGGTTAACCTTGACTTTTTGTCGAAATCGGCCTGTTTTGACCTATTTTTTAAATTCTTCCAAACTTACAGAAAACATTATGAGGACTATAGCGAGACTTGAGGCAGTTCAATTGCTTTATAATTTGTGACTGTTGATACGATATAGCGAAAAAATTACGCAAATATTTGCGTGTAAATCTGAACAAAATTGACGGTTTGTTATGCAACGTTTGAACTCTTATTACTCGCCACTGTTTTCAGATATTGACATACAGTTTGCATCAGGGCCTTTCCACATCATTCAGAAACATTTCTCAAGCATTTCATGCGGTTTGAATAATCAGCAGAGACGGGACATCGTTTTGCGTAAGTAGCAAAAAATGGTCGATTCTGGAGAAAAAGTTAAGGGGTTAACCTTGCCTTTTTGTCGAAATCGGCCTGTTTTGACCTATTTTTAAAATTCTTCCAAACTTACAGAAAACATTATGAGGACTATAGCGAGACTTGAGGCAGTTCAATTGCCCTTTAATTTGTGACTGTTGATACGATATAGCGAAATAATTACGCAAATATTTGCGTGTAAATCTGAACAAAATTGACGGTTTGTTATGCAACGTTTGAACTCTTATTACTCGCCACTGTTTTCAGATATTGACATACAGCTTGCATCAGGGCCTTTTCATCTCATTCAGAAACATTTCTCAAGCATTTCATGCGGTTTGAATAATCTGCAAAGACGGGACATCGTTTTGCGTAAGTAGCAAAAAATGGTCGATTCTGGAGAAAAAGTTAAGGGGTTAACCTTGACTTTTTGTCGAAATCGGCCTGTTTTGACCTATTTTTTAAATTCTTCCAAACTTACAGCAAACATTATTAGGACTATAACGAGACTTGAGGCAGTTCAATTGCCTTATAATTTGTGACTGTTGATACGATATAGCGAAAAAACTACGCAAACATTTGCGTGTAAATCTGAACGAAATTGATGGTTTGTTTTGCAAAGTTTGAACTCTTATTACTCGCCACTGTTTTCTGATATTGACATACAGTTTGCATCGGGGCCTTTCCATCTCATTCAGAAACATTTCTCAAGCATTTCATGCGGTTTGAATAATCGGCCGAGACGAAACATCGTTTTGCGTAAGTAGCAAAAAATGGTGGATTCTGGAGTAAAAGTTAAGGGGTTAACCTGGACTTTTTGTCGAAATCGGCCTGTTTTGACCTATTTTTTAAATTCTTCCAAACTTACAGCAATCATTATTAGGACCATAACGAGACTTGAGGCAATTCAATTGCCTTATAATTTGTGACTGTTGACGCGATATAACGAAAACATTACGCAAACATTCGCGTGTAAATGTGATCAAAATTGATTGTTTGTTATGCAAAGTTTTCAGTCTTATTACTCGCCACTGTTTTCAAATATTGACAAACAGTTTGTATCAACACCTTTCCATATTATTTAGAAACATTCTCTAAAGTTTTTATCCTTTTTAAGGTCGGCGTCTCACGAAAGTGAGAAGCACGACCTTATTGCGGCCACGACACCGTCAGTCCGTCAGTCAGTCCGTCAGTCAGTCCGTCAGTCAGTCCGTCATCTGTGTCAACAATAGACTTCCAAATTAGGAAGTTTATTCCAAATTTGGGCACGATCACGCATGATGAAATACATTTCAAGAGATCGATTAACTTTAAAAGCACGGAATTATACGACCTTTTAATCGCGTCTTTTGGTGAAAGTATGAATGCGGAAGATGCTCCAAAGGTTAATACTTGCTCTTGGACGATACCTCGAGTGTTTCAAGCATCGCCCGATTTTCCTGATAAACTCTGTGTGAAAACAACATTTCATACTGGCGTAACGGTACGGACTTTATATCGATCGTGCAGTTATCATTTTGTGTGAATGTTTCAGTCGGTTGACCGTACACAGGAACCCGGCGTTCATCTCTATCGACACTCATTGTGCAGTGGACCCGCGCGAATTAGTTGTTTACATTCCTCAGTTTAAATTTGCCTGGATAACTTACCACAAGACTTGAAGTATATTGTGTATGCCGAAGCCCTTGAACGAAAGGTTACTTTGGTGTTCTTCGTTGATAATGAGTTACAATTATTAAGAGTTCGCTCGAACGAACTATGCAAGAAAACAACACATTCTTGTACGTATATACGTATTCAGTCATCCGGTTAATATTTATCTGTTTCATCGGATTACCGAGACCGTAAATATGTGAACCTTCTATGACAGGTCATTCATGTGACTGTAATAAACTTCACTCTTGAAAAAGCATTTTGTATTTGTCGTCATTTGAAACCCGAGTTAATGATTACCGTGAATATGTATACCGCTTGGAAGGAAATTACGCCGCTCAAAATGATTTGAACACCGGTAAAGCGGGCAAGGTTTGTGCACTTTAGAATATATCCTGTCAATGTTCGCTTTGAGTTGAGAGGATTAGGCCACTTTGAGGTTTACGAGAAGTTATTTGACTCTCTTAGCTGAGCTGATTGCCTCATTAAATATGCATGTTACGCTTGATTGAGTGCAAGCGTGTTGCCCTGCACAGTGGTAAAGCGTGACGTCTTATTGCTCGTGGCGAAGCCGACGAGCTTAGGATTGGAAAGCGTGTCTTCATCATCGTCATATTTTTATTTTTATTATTTTTATTTTTATTTTTTTTCTGGGTTACGAATCAGCACACGGTGATTGGTTCATATTTTCACGTGATTTATGATGACGTTTTGTCATCACATGACTTGCCGGGCGAGCAGTTTCGCCATTTTGAAGGAGATATGTGGGCGATGGAATTGTGCGTTGCTTGCCTTGGTTGGCTCTGTGGATTCTTTTATGGACCGCTCATCCTACTTACAAACGAATACGCCGGCTGCGGTAGACCCACACTAAATTTCATTGAGCGGTTTTGGCTTGGGTCGGTCCGTTCAGCCTCGAAAGCTTTGAAAAGAGCCGCAAATGAAGCAATGAATATATCAGTGAACATATCAAAGAACATATTAATGTTCTTATCAATGAACTGCATAGCTATGCACAACTGTACAGAAATGTACGAAGATCCTGACGTCCAGAACGTTGAGAACTTGAAGGAACAAGCTGAACGAAGGGGTTCCAAATGCAAAGATCAGAACCCGAATGATATTAACGGCGAAGCAACTTCGATTTTTGGCCATCGCTTGATAGTGTATATGGAACTGTTTAGTATGAAGGTGAACTTAAAGGTACTTTGTATTCTTTTACTTTGTATTATTCTTGCTGATACAAGTAAAGCGTCAGAAAATCTGACTTTTCTTTGGAATCAACGTTTCACTCTGTTGTGCATTTGTGTTGTTGTTGCGACATTTTGGCTCAGTGCCATGAAGATCAAACAGGCAGCAGATAACGTGGCGTTATTATTTGAAAATTGGAACGTGATTGAAGAAGAAGTGGTCGTTGGTAGATCTCGCTTTGAGCAGTTCTATTGTATTCCCAGTAATGTTTATGTGAAAGAAAATCGAACTCGTCCAAGACGAAGTCGTGAGCCAAGCCGAGTGCCTTTGAATGAACTTTCGCGCGTTCTGAACAAGGACAGGAAAAGCAGGCGACTATTACGAGAATACATTTCAAAGAATGTCTCAGAGTCGTCAAAAGTTCATGATTATACCAGAGCTTACGTACTTCACAATGCTAATGCATTCCGTGAACGTGCGCGTAAACAACATGGAAACAATAGAAAGCCACAGAAATGCAAAGAGAAAATTAGGATCAATAAACCATCGCTGCGAGAAAGCTATAAGTTCAAAAAGAAGTGGGCGAAAGCAGAAACCAAAGCTACGGTGAGCTTTAGCCGTAAAACAATGACGCTTTATGCTTTACTCTGTACATGACATCTGTTGCCTCATAAAATTCTTCTGCGTATCGTACATTGCCTGTTGAAGTGTTTCTTTCATTCGATCATGTAGCCTTTGTTTCGCAATGTTCATTAAATACCAGAAATGAAAAATACACCGAAATAATTCTGAGGATTGAGTTTGCAGTCACAAATGGACTGAACACACTGTGAACAAAAGCGCAATAATATTGTAAACATCTCTCGTGTGACATTCCTCGCTTTCAATTTTATATTTGTTACAGAGCACGAATACTCGAAAGCCCGATAGAAGAAACGTATTGAGTTAATAAAAGAAAACACATAAGTAGTGAAGCGAAGGCTGGATTAATCGTGGCCTCTGATTAGAAATATGAGTCAAGGTCAAACTGTCAAAATCGATTGTGCATAAAAAGATATGTCACGCATTCTCAAGATGCAGGGTCGCTCAACCTTTAAGAAGCAAGTGTATGAATGTTGTAATAATAATTTTTAGTTTAATCAAGGTGTCAAAAGAGCAAGGTGTCAAAAGCCAAGTTCTCTATACTGTGTGATATTTTTATGGTGAGAAATTGGAAGTCTCTCTTGGGAGTTCCGCTCTTGTCCCCTACTTCCCATTTTATATTCTGGTCTCGACCCAACTCACGCCGCGAGCTCACTGGCAAGGCCAGTCTAGTTTTGCAAAAATTTCCATTCGAATCTCTAAACATACACAGCTGCTGCACAAACGTGTGCAAAGTTTCAAATCGCTAGCCCTACTGACAGCAACCAGATAGCTCCATACTGAACTCTCTTATTTAGCATCAGTTCTAAATCAAAGGAACCATTAACACCAAATAGGAGGGTTTAGTATTGAGCAATTTGAACTTCAATAGCCTGCATCTCAGCTGTTCAATGCGCTAAAGAGTTAATTTTTTGTGTGACCGATTTTAGACAGGGCACTCCAATGAATTGTCTAAAATCCATATTCCGATATTTTTTGTGACATCACTTTACCACTATATTCACTCAAGGCAATCCCTGCTTTAGAGCAGTTAAGACACAAGCCTGTTGTACGAACTAGACCACAACCAAAGTCTGTCAATCAAAAAGATAGCCGACCTTACAGCGGCATCGCTGCTTTGATTGAACAATCGGCCGAGACGGGACATCGGTTTGCGTAACTAGCAAAAAGTGGCGGAATTTGTACAAAAAGTTAAGGGGTTAACCTTGACTTTTTGTCGAAATCGGCCTGTTTTGACCTATTTTTTAAATTCTTCCAAACTTACAGAAAACATTATGAGGACTATAGCGAGACTTGAGGCAGTTCAATTGCTTTATAATTTGTGACTGTTGATACGATATAGCGAAAAAATTACGCAAATATTTGCGTGTAAATCTGAACAAAATTGATGGTTTGTTATGCAACGTTTGAAGTCTTATTACTCGCCACTGTTTTCAGATATTGACATACAGTTTGCATCAGGGCCTTTCCACATCATTCAGAAACATTTCTCAAGCATTTCATGCGGTTTGAATAATCTGCAAAGACGGGACATCGTTTTGCGTAAGTAGCAAAAAATGGTCGATTCTGGAGAAAAAGTTAAGGGGTTAACCTTGACTTTTTGTCGAAATCGGCCTGTTTTGACCTATTTTTTAAATTCTTCCAAACTTACAGCAAACATTATTAGGACTATAACGAGACTTGAGGCAGTTCAATTGCCTTATAATTTGTGACTGTTGATACGATATAGCGAAAAAACTACGCAAACATTTGCGTGTAAATCTGAACGAAATTGATGGTTTGTTTTGCAAAGTTTGAACTCTTATTACTCGCCACTGTTTTCTGATATTGACATACAGTTTGCATCGGGGCCTTTCCATCTCATTCAGAAACATTTCTCAAGCATTTCATGCGGTTTGAATAATCGGCCGAGACGAAACATCGTTTTGCGTAAGTAGCAAAAAATGGTGGATTCTGGACAAAAAGTTAAGGGGTTAACCTGGACTTTTTGTCGAAATCGGCCTGTTTTGACCTATTTTTTAAATTCTTCCAAACTTACAGCAAACATTATTAGGACTATAACGAGACTTGAAGTAGTTCAATTGCCTTATAATTTGTGACTGTTGACGCGATATAACGAAAACATTACGCAAACATTCGCGTGTAAATGTGATCAAAATTGATTGTTTATTATGCAAAGTTTTCAGTCTTATTACTCGCCACTGTTTTCAAATATTGACAAACAGTTTGTATCAACACCTTTCCATATTATTTAGAAACATTCTCTAAAGTTTTTATCCTTTTTGAAAAATCGGCCGAGACGGGACATCGGTTTGCGTAACTAGCAAAAAGTGGCGGAATTTGTACAAAAAGTTAAGGGGTTAACCTTGACTTTTTGTCGAAATCGGCCTGCTTTGACCTATTTTTGAAATTCTTCCAAACTTACAGCAAACATTATTAGGACTATAACGAGACTTGAGGCAGTTCAATTGCCTTATAATTTGTGACTGTTGACGCAATATAACGAAAACATTACGCAAACATTAGCGTGTAAATGTGATCAAAATTGACGGTTTGTTATGCAAAGTTTGAACTCTTATTACTCGCCACTGTTTTCAGATATTCACATATAGTTTGCATCGGGGCCTTTCCATCTCATTCAGAAACATTTCTCAAGTATTTCATGCGGTTTGAAAAATCGGCCGAGACGGGACATCGGTTTGCGTAACTAGCAAAAAGTGGCGGAATTTGTACAAAAAGTTAAGGGGTTAACCTTGACTTTTTGTCGAAATCGGCCTGTTTTGACCTATTTATTAAATTCTTTCAAACTTACAGCAAACATTATTAGGACTATAACGAGACTTGAGGCAGTTCAATTGCCTTATAATTTGTGACTCTTCATAGGATATATCAAAAAAATTACGGAAACACTCGCGTGTAAATCTGAACTAAATTGACTGTTTGTTATGGAAAGTTTGAACTCTTATTACTCGCCACTGTTTTCAGATATTGACATACAGTTTGCATCAGGACCTGTCCACATCATTCAGAAACATTTCTCAAGCATTGCATGCGGTTTGAAAAATCGGCCGAGACGGGAGATCGTTTTGCGTAAGTAGCAAAAAATGATCGATTCTGTAGAAAAAGTTAGGTGGCTCCATAGGGTTTTTCCCTGCACTTGCTTGTATTTAGTTTATGACACCAAAACCGTCATATTTTCATTTTATTATATTCTTTCTTGCTCAAATTTGCAGGGTAGATGTTTCGAAAGGTCTGTTGTGTATACGTATTACTTTTGTCACTCTAGTGTGGTTACTATGGAAACAATACGTCCTTGAAATAAAGGTCCTCTACCCCATTTTCAAACTTTCTGCTCTATTTTCTGGAGTTTTCTTCGGTGAATTTTTCTGAAACTTTCAGTATGTTTAGAAATTTGTATAAGGTAAACATAACTGTGAAAAAATGTTGGAGTTAGAGGAGCGGATTTCGAGCTAATTAGCAATTTATGTTTTTTGCAAATAAAAAAAATTCTGCTCCATAAATTTCCATTAAAATCAAATATTACAAAACCGGATATAATCTTCGTTTGCCTTCAAAATTTAAGACAGATTCACCGAAGGAAACTCGAGAAAAATGCAGAGAAAAACTTGATATTTTACGTGCGTATTGCGCCATCAAATGCAAAATAATGACTCGACAAGATCGGCAAGTGCGCATGCGTTAGCCGTAATTGTAAACATGAGCAGAAAGCGGCGATCGCACGCCAGCAAGTACAGCAAGTTTTCTTGGTGCGAAGCTAAAAAGAAACACCATGCAATTCCTGAATTTCTGTCTTGAGAAGCTCGTACTGGATATGTCAGCCACGAATTATGCTGTGCGAACTACTGTTGGCGAAGTCTCGAACAATTTGAGGGTGATAGCTGTTCAGCAACTCAATCCTTTTCAATACAAAGCCGTGAAGACGGTTCGAAAGTCGTCAGTTCAAGCCGTCGTATGCTACTCCACTAGCTCCCAACAAGTTTGTTGGCAGTTGTGTCCCATCAAGTTCATTCATACTTATTCAGTACAGTTCGTGAATATTTAGTTTTGCGACTGCTCACCTGAGATAATATGCCACAGACTGACACGGGATCAAACTCTGCAGGTTAGTAGGATTTGCAAAGCTTCATAACAACGCCAATAATTTCTGTCTAAGTTTTCTTACTTCCAAGAATTGCTGTCAGTGTTGTGACTAGGCCGAATGTACTGGTTTGTCCATTGCAACTGATGATTGCCGAAATGACCGTTCGAGCCGCGTTTGTCACGGCTGTTCATTTCAAAGTCAAACAGAATAAAATCTGAATTGTAGAACTTCTTCATCGTGTGTTGCTTGTTTAGGTATTGGCCTGACAGGATGTGCAGAAACAATACTTTCAAACTAATTCAATAGAGTTATATACATTCGAAGGTAAAGTGATAAAGATCGGCGATCAAGTAAAGCCGGCGTGTACCTAGTTTGACTGAAAGGCTTGCAAGTTTGGTTTCTTCGTGACACGAAGAACTGTGCACACATCGTAAACGGTTTTTATTCCGAGTTTTTAGAATTTCCTGTTAAATTCAGATTTCCTCCAAAGAATTACGAAAGTCGGGTTTTATTTCATTGTGATTTTGGTGCCCACGCGAAAATGCGTCTGAAAACCCTATGGAGCCACCTTAAGGGGTTAACCTTGACTTTTTGTCGAAATCGGCCTGTTTTGACCTATTTTTTAAATTCTTCCAAACTTACAGCAAACATTATTAGGACTATAACGAGACTTGAGGCAGTTTAATTGCCTTATAATTTGTGACTCTTCATAGGATATATCAAAAAAATTACGGAAACACTCGCGTGTAAATCTGAACAAAATTGACGGTTTGTTATGGAAAGTTTGAACTCTTATTACTCGCCACTGTTTTCAGATATTGACATACAGTTTGCATCGGGGCCTTTCCATCTCATTCAGAAACATTTCTCAAGCATTTCATGCGGTTTGAATAATCGGCCGAGACGAAACATCGTTTTGCGTAAGTAGCAAAAAATGATCGATTCTGTAGAAAAAGTTAAGGGGTTAACCTTGACTTTTTGTCGAAATCGGCCTGTTTTGACCTATTTTTTAAATTCTTCCAAACTTACAGGAAACATTATTAGGACTATAACGAGACTTGAGGCAGTTCAATTGCCCTTTAATTTGCGACTGTTGATACGATATAGCGAAAATATTACGCAAATATTTGCGTGTACATCTGAACAAAATTGACGGTTTGTTTTGCAAAGTTTGAACTCTTATTACTCGCCACTGTTTTCAGATATTGACATACAGTTTGCATCGGGGCCTTTCCATCTCATTCAGAAACATTTCTCAAGCATTTCATGCGGTTTGAATAATCGGCCGAGACGAAACATCGTTTTGCGTAAGTAGCAAAAAATGGTGGATTCTGGAGAAAAAGTCTAGGGGTTAACCTTGACTTTTTGTCGAAATCGGCCTGTTTTGACCTATTTTTTAAATTCTTCCAAACTTACAGCAAACATTATTAGGACTATAACGAGACTTGAGGCAGTTCAATTGCCTTATAATTTGTGACTGTTGATACGATATAGCGAAAAAACTACGCAAACATTTGCGTGTAAATCTGAACGAAATTGATGGTTTGTTTTGCAAAGTTTGAACTCTTATTACTCGCCACTGTTTTCTGATATTGACATACAGTTTGCATCGGGGCCTTTCCATCTCATTCAGAAACATTTCTCAAGCATTTCATGCGGTTTGAATAATCGGCCGAGACGAAACATCGTTTTGCGTAAGTAGCAAAAAATGGTCGATTCTGGACAAAAAGTTAAGGGGTTAACCTGGACTTTTTGTCGAAATCGGCCTGTTTTGACCTATTTTTTAAATTCTTCCAAACTTACAGCAAACATTATTAGGACTATAACGAGACTTGAGGCAGTTCAATTGCCCTTTAATTTGTGACTGTTGATGCGACATATCAAAAAAATTACGGAAACACTCGCGTGTAAATCTGAACAAAATTGACGGTTATGGAAAGTTTGAACTCTTATTACTCGCCACTCCCTTGTGTCAGAAGCCTGGCCAAAAGCCCGGCTAGGCCGGAAAAGCCTGGCCTGACCAGGCTTGCCGGGCTATGAAACCAGGGTAACCGGGCTAGCCCGGCCTGGTAAGCCTGGCAAAAGCCCGGCACTTACAAATTGGGGCCGGGCTTTGCTGGCTACCACGGCTGTTAAAGCTCGGCTTACTCGGCCAATCACTTTAGGCCGGGCTTTCTTGGCTACCCCGGCTTGGCCAAAGTATGGTAAGCCCGGCCAACCATTATTAGGCCATGCTTTGCCGGCTACCATGGCTCGGCCAAAGTCTGGTAAGCCCGGCCAAACACTTCAGGCCAGGCTCTCTCAGCTACCCCGGCTTGGCCAAAGTATGGTAAGCCCGGCCAACCATTATTAGGGCAGGCTTTGCCGGCTACCATGGTTCGGCCAAAGTCTGGTAAGCCTGGCTAAAAACTTCAGGTCAGGTTCTCTAATAAGCTACGCCAGCTGCACCCAAAGTCTTGTAAGCCCAGCCAAACATTCTCAGGCTAGGCTTTCCTGGCTTACCTTGGCTGGACCCAATTCTGGTAAGCCAGCCAAGTAATTTAGGCCACTCAGATATGCCAAAAATAATACCTGCATTGATAGTACATTATAATGCTAATGTCACAAGAGCCATTTGAATGTGTTAACTGATCCAGATTAGATGAAATTCATTTTAAAAAGTCCCTGGAACATTTAGCACTATTCTCAACAATTTGCTGTTAATCCATAAAAATTAATATGTCCATTTTCATATCTGTCACTGAAATGGCAATATTACTACACATGTCTGCAGATTATAACCTTAGATGGCACTAGTTATTCAACTCAAAGATCTCAGTAATTGGTCAGAAATTTGAACTCATGGATGTATTTGCCAAACTCAAAGATCATAAACAAATAATAAAGATCATAAAGAGTAAAGTATACCATTACATTGAAATTTGAATTGGCAAAAGTCTCAGGGAAATCTGGTTTACAAATATTAGACTCTGGTAAAACTGCCGACTGTGAAACAATGTCAAAAACTGTTTTACTACATTTGTCACTCTAGCAACTAAAGCAGAAAAATCAACTTAACATTAACAATAATATATCGATATCTTTTCTTTGTGTACCTGTGACCTCCTCTTAGTGGTAGTGAAATGAGGTGTCATAAAAATATTCATTAAAAACCTGTGGTCCATGAGGCGAACCCAAATTGTTGTCACTTAACTTTTCCCGCTTTGTAATTTAAATGGTTAATGGTGAGTTTCAAAGACATTTGCCCATTTGATAATATGCACAATTAAGAAATGTGAACAATGTGTTATATTCTGGTACTGCAGTTTTCTCAGTAATACTTTATAACACCAAGCTTAAGAATTTTTATATTAATATTGTTTTGAACACTTTCAGTTTGTCAGTGCTTGGGAGCTGGCACTCGAGAGAACAGTCCCTCTTGCAAGAATTGAGATAAAATTGAATTTAGCATATTTAACAAACTTAATAAAATTAAATCATATTAGCATGGCAAAAGTCTGAGCAGCTACACAGAGTGAAGGCAAAAAGCTGAGTCATCCATTATAGCCAGTGCTAATGTTAACTTTTGTACTATTAATAAGTTCACTATTAATATTATTTGACATTGACAAAGTCAATTTGGGACTCTCCAGACCAGCATCATTCCACATTAGAGGAAAAATGAAGGCAAACAAAATTAAGTCAGTTAGTGTCATGCACCAGTGAGTTTAAACTGCTTGGCAATATTGAACATTTTAAATTAAAGCAAAACCACTCAATTTACTGTTGATCTGTTGTGTAAAGCATATGATACCATAAATATTTCAGTTACTGAAAACAAGCTGTTTGAGAAATTCTCAGTCTACAGTATTCATTTATATCTAAACTTTCTTGTTGAAAAGCTAAATTTGTTCACAAAACGATTTCTTCCACTTTGCTTAGTTAAGAAGATTTTTACAACCATATGCTTTTCGAAAAATGTATACGGTCCAGTAATTACTGTAAAATAAAAGTCGTTCACACAAGTATTTCGGAGGAAATTGTTTATTAAGTATCTGTGTATTCATCAGTTCAGTTCATACATGAATGTTTTATCTCAAGCTGACTATAAAAAGCTGACTCGACTAACCTCGATCTCCAAAGTTGACTCTTCCTCCGAATTACAAGACTTTAAACCATTTTTATTTTGTGGCGATTCCTAGCAGTTCCAAACGTGTGCTAACCTTGTCCTTGGCTCCTATATTTTTGTGGCAGTAATATTTACAGTGACATAAGTACCTGAACATAATTCAATATGGCTGCCAAGATTACCACCACGAAAATAAATTGCATACAGTAGCTTACATGTGGCAGATACTCCTTGAGCGTGCAGACTGCATAACATATCGATGAAAGGGTCGTAATCATGTGGTAAAATCAATAGCTTTAGTTTCAAACAGCCAGGAGAACAACTCAATCACCAACGTTGGCATTTCCACGGTACACAACGTGTGACGTCAAACCAAATGGCCGAGTGGAAACTGGAAAACGGTCACATGGTGCATGTCAAACCAACCAAGGCGGGAAATTGCGCGGCGTCGCCGTGGTGACGAAGCGACGGTTTTTTTCCGAATCGGCGTACATTTCTGTCTTCCCGAGCGAAAGCGGTCGTCACGAGAATCTTGCAAGTTTGAAGCCAATTTTAAGCGTACTGAACTGGAAAGGAGATTGCCTTTGATAGTCTTGAGGAACGGTTATCCTGCAGGAACTGTGAATACTCCCCAGAATACTCCCGGACGAAGCACGAACTGTTATTTAGGTAAGACAAAATTTGAAACTACCTAGACATACGAAAAGCAATCTATTTACTAAACAAAGCAAACAGATGACAGATAATTTATTTTACTCATTGTGGACTGTAAGTTGAAGATAATTTATCGGCTTCATGGTGAACTGTAAGTTGACAATTCTTTGACATGTATGTGTGTGTGAAGCGTATTGCGATAAATTTAAGAAATCCGATACGTCGAAAGTAAGCATTTTTATTGTACATGCGGTTACCGCTAATTTGATCTTGATTTTTACAACAGTTTCGGTTTTAAGTATTGTATTTATGGCTGGCCTTCGGGGTAAAAAATCAGTTTCTAGGCAAGTCGACAAAATTTGAGAATGAGGAAAAGATACAACATTTCTGATCACATATGAATTTATTCTAAAGTCTCAGCATCTCGCTTCGAGGGCCGAGATAGAGAGACTCAACAAAAATATATATTAGGTTCACAGATATGAATGACCTACTCGAGGATGCAGCAAAATAATGCATAGAAACACAGCAAGTAATCAACTGCCTTTGACGGTTTTTGTAAACAACATTCAGCCTGCAGCGTGCTCAGGGGCTGGCCTTTTTGTGATAATAATATAAACATAGAAAAAAGTCTACCACATTTCAACAGGTTTGTTGAGTACTCGTACCTGTATGGTAATATTATGACATACGAAAATTGTTGAACTAAATTTTGACTTTGCTTTTGGGTAAATTAATTTTCTCCTGTGTTTTACTTGTATAGTACAATTATTGTCTATGATCTGAATCGTTGTGGCATTTAATTTGTTTTAATAATATTTACATGTACATGTATTATACATCCTGCACATAACTGATCTGTTTGCATGTTTTGGTTAAGTTAACATCTCAACATGGTGGCATCTCTGCATGATTGAAGGGAGACCTTGGCACAATGCTCAGCATGCTTTATTTGACTGAGGTAATCTATAAAGTGACTTCAAAGTTTGGATGGAGATGGTTTAAGTGCACAGGACAAGAAGCTAGTAAGTTGAATAGCATTATAACTGTCAGTGGACATGCAGGAAAATTAGGACAAAATAAATGTTTGAATGTAATATTGTAGTAATGCTTTGGTTTGCTTTTGTATTGCTTTCCAATTGCCCAATACCATTTTAGCAGCATTCTTGGCTGTCATCCTTAATCCCCATTTTTCTGATATCCCATAGCTTCAAGGCACTCAAAGCCTGAGGCCTTGATTGGGACTGCAGGCTAAAACTCCAGCCAATCCCAGACACTTATCCTGTTAGCGGTCACAACCAGGCAAGCCTTGACCAGGGTTACCCCAGTTTCTACTTTTTATAGCCTGGTCAAAGCTGGCTACACCTAGCCTAACCTAGACCGGGGTTACCCCGGTTTAACTGGGGTTGGCCGACCCTGGATACCATGGTATTTTTATCATCTGGCAAGCCCGGACAAAGCCTGGCCCCAACTAGCCCGGCCTTGACCGGAGTAACCATGGTTTAGCCGGGGTTTGTGATCAGCCAGGGTAACACGGCTGACCCCGGATACCGTGGTTTTTTATCATCTGGCAAGCCCGGACAAAGCCCGGCCCCAACTAGCCCGGCCTTGACCGAGGTAACCATGGTTCAGCCGGGGTTTGTACTTGGCCGGGCTAGCCTGGCCAACCCCGGATACCCTGGTTTTTTTATCATCTGGCAAGCCCGGTCAAAGCCCGGCCACAGGGCCGGGCTGACCCCGGTCAGTTGCCCGGGCTTTGACCCCGGTCAACCCCGGTTTGGCCGGGCTTCTGACACAAGGGCTGTTTTCAGATATTGACATACAGTTTGCATCAGGGCCTGTCCACATCATTCAGAAACATTTCTCAAGCATTTCATGCGGTTTGAATAATCGGCCGAGACGGGACATCGTTTTCCGTAACTAGCAAAAAATGATCGATTCTGTAGAAAAAGTTAAGGGGTTAACCTTGACTTTTTGTCGAAATCGGCCTGTTTTGACCTATTTTTAAAATTCTTCCAAACTTACAGGAAACATTATTAGGACTATAACGAGACTTGAGGCAGTTCAATTGCCCTTTAATTTGTGACTGTTGATACGATAGAGCAAAAATATTACGCAAATATTTGCGTGTACATCTGAACAAAATTGACGGTTTGTTTTGCAAAGTTTGAACTCTTATTACTCGCCACTGTTTTCAGATATTGACATACAGTTTGCATCGGGGCCTTTCCATCTCATTCAGAAACATTTCTCAAGCATTTCATGCGGTTTGAATAATCGGCCGAGACGAAACATCGTTTTGCGTAAGAAGCAAAAGATGGTGGATTCTGGAGAAAAAGTCTAGGGGTTAACCTTGACTTTTTGTCGAAATCAGCCTGTTTTGACATATTTTTTAAATTCTTCCAAACTTACAGGAAACATTATTAGGACTATAACGAGACTTGAGGCAGTTCAATTGCCCTTTAATTTGTGACTGTTGATGCGACATATCAAAAAAATTACGCAAACATTCGCGTGTAAATCTGAACAAAATTGACGGTTTGTTATGCAAAGTTTGAACTCTTATTACTCGCCACTGTTTTGTGATATTGACATACCGTTTGCATCAGGGCCTTTCCACATCATTCAGAAATGTCGAAATCGGCCTGTTTTGACCTATTTTTTAAATTCTTCCAAACTTACAGCAAACATTATTAGGACTATAACGAGACTTGAGGCAGTTCAATTGCCTTATAATTTGTGACTGTTGACGCGATATAACGAAAACACTACGCAAACATTCGCGTGTAAATGTGATCAAAATTGATTGTTTGTTATGCAAAGTTTTCAGTCTTATTACTCGCCACTGTTTTTAAATATTGACAAACAGTTTGTATCAACACCTTTCCATATTATTTAGAAACATTCTCGAAAGTTTTTATCCTTTTTGAAAAATCGGCCGAGACGGGACATCGGTTTGCGTAGCTAGCAAAAAATGGCCGAATTTCTACAAAAAGTTAAGGGGTTAACCTTGACTTTTTGTCGAAATCGGCCTGTTTTGACCTATTTTTTAAATTCTTCCAAACTTACAGGAAATATTATTAGGACTATAACGAGACTTGAGGCAGTTCAATTGCCTTATAATTTGTGACTGTTGACGCGATATAACGAAAACATTACGCAAACATTCGCGTGTAAATGTGATCAAAATTGATTGTTTGTTATGCAAAGTTTGAACTCTTATTACTCGCCACTGTTTTCAAATATTGACAAACAGTTTGTATCAACACCTTTCCATATTATTTAGAAACACTAGCAGGACCCCCGTAAAATACGGGGATCGGGTGATCGAATTTCTTTTTTCCTAATATTTTTTGTCTTTTTTCCTTTTTGAATTCCAATTTGAGCATCTCGAACTCAATTTCAACCGTATTCGACTGTTTACCGCGTCAAAGTACAAACGTCCCTGTAGTGCATGTACCACTCGATCATACTCGACTCGTCGAACCACCGATCGACCGACATTAAAATCTCCCCGTTTTTCGAACATGCGGCAGCATCAGCCCGCCATCCAGACATTTGACACTCTGAAATTCTTTTTCTAAACTCAAACGGATTTCTCACCTTCAGTAATCGCGTCCCGTGGGCTTGGTTGAAAGGCAGCGGTCGAGAAGATTTCTGGCCTGCTTTTCCCGGCAATTCAATTCGAATTGACGATACAGTAATTATGACTAACGATCGTACGCGAGCATTTGTTGCTTCAGAAATTTAAACCACGCATTATCGAATTACCGGTTTAATTTGTTACGTCACCAATCGAAATTATATCAATTTGTTACACACACACACACACACATGAGCCGCGGTCATCGGTTGCTTAGCGTATTATTATATAGAGACTAGCGGGATCCCCGTAAAATACGGGGATCGGGATTTCTTTTTTCTAACCCTAACATCAAAATCTCTCTTTAGTACATAACCACTCTACTGTACCACTCGGTGAATTGCCGATCAATCGACATCAAAAGCTCCCCGTTTTTCGAAATTCTTTTCTTTCTTTTCTCCTTTTTGAATTCAATTTCGAGCATCTCAAACGCAGTTTACCGCGTCAAAGTACAAACGTCCCTGCAGTGCATGTACCACTCGATCATACTCGACTCGTCGAACCACCGATCGTCCGACATCAAAATCCTCCCGTTTCTCGAACATGCGGCAGCATCACCCCGCCATCCAGTCAGTTGACACTCTGAAATTCTTTTTCTAAACTCAAACGGAATTCTCACCTTCAGTAATCGCGTCCCGTGGGCTTGGTTGAAAGGCAGCGGTCGAGAAGATTTCTGGCCTGCTTTTCCCGGCGATTCAATTCGAATTGACGATACAGTAATTATGACTAACGATCGTACGCGAGCATTTGTTGCGTCAGAAATTCAAACCACGCATTATCTAATTGCATGCGGCAGCATCACCCCGCCATCCAGTCAGTTGACACTCTGAAATTCTATTTCTACACTAAGACGGAATTCTCACCTTCAGTATTCGCGTCCTCGGAAAGGCTACGGTCGAGAAGATTTCTGGCTTGCTTGTTTGCTTGCTTGATTCAATTCGAATTGACGATAAGGTAATTATGACTAACGACTACGCGAGCATTGGTTGCGTCAGAAATTCAAATACATTATCTAATTACCGGTTTAATTTGTTACGTCACCAATCGAAATTATCAATTTGTTACACACACACACACACACATGAGCCGCGGTCAGCGGTTGCTAAGCGTATTATTATACTAGCAGGACCCCCGTAAAATACGGGGATCGGGTGATCGAATTTCTTTTTTCCTAATATTTTTTGTCTTTTTTTTCCTTTTTGAATTCCATTTTGAGCATCTCGAACTCAATTTCAACCGTATTCGACTGTTTACCGCGTCAAAATACAAATTTTCCTGTAGCGCATGTACCACTCGACCGTACTCGACTCGTCGAACCACCGATCGTCCGACATCCAAATCTTACCGTTTTTCGAACATGCGGCAGCATCACCCCGCCATCCAGTCAGTTGACACTCTGAAATTCTCTTTCTAAACTCAAACGGGATTCTCACCTTCAGTAATCGCGTCCCGTGGACTTGGTTGAAAAGCAACGGTCGAGAAGATTTCTGGCTTGCTTTTCCCGGCGATTCAATTCGAATTGACGGTATAGTAATTAAGACTAACGAGTACGCGAGTATTAATGTGGCGTCAGAAATTGAAACCACGACATTATCTAATTACCGGTTTAATTTGTTACGTCACCAATCGAAATTATATCAATTTGTTACACACACACACACACACACATGAGCCGCGGTCAGCGGTTGCTAAGCGTATTATTATATAGAGATAGAGATAACGAGACTTCAGGCAGTTCAATTGCCTTATAATTTGTGACTGTTGACGCGATATAACGAAAACATTACGCAAACATTCGCGTGTAAATGTGATCAAAATTGATTGTTTGTTATGCAAAGTTTGAACTCTTATTACTCGCCACTGTTTTCAAATACTGACAAACAGTTTGTATCAACACCTTTCCATATTATTTAGAAACATTCTCTAAAGTTTTTATCCTTTTTGAAAAATCGGCCGAGACGGGACATCGGTTTGCGTAACTAGCAAAAAATGGCCGAATTTGTACAAAAAGTTAAGGGGTTCACCTTGACTTTTTGTCGAAATCGGCCTGTTTTGACCTATTTTTTAAATTCTTCCAAACTTGCAGGAAATATTATTAGGACTATAACGAGACTTGAGGCAGTTCAATTGCCTTATAATTTGTGACTGTTGACGCGATATAACGAAAACATTACGCAAACATTCGCGTGTAAATGTGATCAAAATTGATTGTTTGTTATGCAAAGTTTGAACTCTTATTACTCGCCACTGTTTTGTGATATTGACATACAGTTTGCATCGGAGCCTTTCCATCTCATTCAGAAACATTTCTCAAGCATTTCATGCGGTTTGAATAATCGGCCGAGACGAAACATCGTTTTGCGTAAGTAGCAAAAAATGGTGGATTCTGGAGAAAAAGTCTAGGGGTTAACCTTGACTTTTTGTCGAAATCGGCCTGTTTTGACCTATTTTTTAAATTCTTCCAAACTTACAGGAAACATTATTAGGACTATAACGAGACTTGAAGCAGTTCAATTGCCCTTTAATTTGTGACTGTTGATGCGACATATCAAAAAAACTACGCAAACACTCGCGTGTAAATCTGAACAAAATTGACGGTTTGTTATGGAAAGTTTGAACTCTCATTACTCGCCACTGTTTTGTGATATTGACATACAGTTTGCATCGGGGCCTTTCCATCTCATTCAGAAACATTTCTCAAGCATTTCATGCGGTTTGAATAATCGGCCGAGACGAAACATCGTTTTGCGTAAGTAGCAAAAAATGGTGGATTCTGGAGAAAAAGTCTAGGGGTTAACCTTGACTTTTTGTCGAAATCGGCCTGTTTTGACCTATTTTTTAAATTCTTCCAAACTTACAGGAAACATTATTAGGACTATAACGAGACTTGAGGCAGTTCAATTGCCCTTTAATTTGTGACTGTTGACGCGATATAACGAAAACATTACGCAAACATTCACGTGTAAATTTGATCAAAATTGACGGACAAGGCTAACCCCTTAACTTTTTTTCCAAAATCGAGCGCTTTTTGCTACTTACCCAAAACAATGTTCCGTCTCCGCCAAGTATTTAGAGCGCTTGAAACTTTCAGGGAATGTTTCTAAGTGATTTGGAAATTGCTGATGCAAATGTTATGTTGATATTTTAAATGATCGGCGAGTAATAAGGCTTCATACTTTGCATAACAAACCGTTATTTTTGGTCAATTTTACACATAAATGTTTGTGTAGTTTTAAATCTATATTTCGTCAACAGTGACAACAAATAAGGCAATTGAACTGCGTGAAGTTTTGTTATAGTCCTAGTGATGTTTTCTGAAAGTTTGGAGGAATTTAAAATATCGGTCAAAATGGGCCGATTTTCGACAAAAGAATCGGCCACATTTTGCTACTTACGCAAAACATTGTCCCGTCTCGGACAATTATTTAAAGCGCATGAAACTTTCAGAAATAGTTTCTAATCTATTTGGAAAGGTGATGATGCAAACTGTATGTTGATATTTCAAACCATCGGCGAGTAATAAAACTTCAAACTTCGCATAACAAACCGTCATTTTTGGTCAAAATTACACATGAATGTTTGCGTAGTTTTAAAGCTATATCTCGTCAACAGTGACAACAAATAAGCCAATTGAGCTGCCTGAAGTCTCGTTATTTTCAGCTAACCCCTTTACATTTTGTCGAAAATCGGCCCGTTTTAACCGATATTTTAAATTCTTCCAAACTTTCAGGAAACATTACTAGGACTATAACGAGACTTCAGGGAGTTCAATTGGCTTATTTTTTTATCCCCGAACGAAGTGAGGGAAATAATCACGACACTAATGCATTAATTTGGAGACTCTAAGCGTGTCGCCATCTCGAAATTTAATGTTCGTGTGTGTGTGGGTGTGTGTGTGCGCGATGCAATGCGACCTTTTTAGGCAGGTGCCTAAGGCTATGTCCTTTTAAGGCAATTACAGTAATCACTGTCGATTATCGATTAGCGTCTCCGCCAGTGTTTTTAAGAAAGATTTGAACGAAGCAACAATTGAACTGCGTTCACGAAAATGAATCTGAAAACTAGAAAACTTGAAAAAGAACGGTCTCGCGAAACTCGTCTTCAAAAGAGAAGGGAACAGGCACGGGCAAGGCGAAATCGTGAAACGATCGAACAGCGCCAAATGCCGGGGTAATTACGATGAAAATTGTGAATAAGCAACTCACCATCCATGCTGTCATCATGGGAACGCCTGGGGCCAACTTGTGAAGAAGCGCGGTTACTAAGCCAAAACAACATGGCGTGCAGGGCAACAAAACACCAAAGATCAAGTTTATTTGCGAAATTTTTGTAGTAATCAGGCAAGCTGTACGGAGCACTGGAGCAATTATCACCTAGTGTGATCAAGTTGATCTGGAGATGTATCGGAAGCTTGAAGGTATGGTGTTTTGAAACGCTTTACGTGTTTCGAGCGTAGCATTTTAATGTTATGACTCTTTGGTTCACTTCGTTAGCCTCAGAAAACACAGCCCAAGCGTTATATTAATCGATATGAGCGTTTTTGGAGGGGTCAGTGTTTTACAGGGGGTCAGTGTTTTATAAAGGGGGATCAGCAGACCGGGGGTCAGTCTTTTGTCAAAACCCAATACGTCTAAAGAAAAGACGACAAACATGTTATAACCGGCAGCATCATGAACGGAATCGTGCCGAAGAAACGGCTCCGCAAAGGGAACAGCGCTTGAAAGAAAATCGGGAGCTTGAGACGCCGTTTGTGTTAAACTCAGATACTTATTCAGAAAGGACAAGCAACAAAGGTTAGTCAGTGGAAATCGAACAATCGCCGTGACAAATATATTCTACCCGTATCTTGTAACTCGATCACTGCAAGAATGTATTAGAATCTGTATGTTGATCATTTTCCCTCGAAGTATTGTTTTAATACGCTTCTGTCACCAGTTTCGGCTACCGTATTCGCTCAGAGCAATCGGAACTTGGAGTCTTGAATGATTTAGTCAGATGTCTTATTTTTCTGTCAAAACAAAAACTGTAAAGCCTGGTCCTCACTAGCGCATAAGCATAAGTATAAGCATAAGCGTAAGAATAAGAGAGCGAAGGAACGGATGTGTTTGATCCTTATGCTTATGCTTATGTCGCCACTGTCGCTCTTATGCTTATGCTTGTGCTTATGCTTATGCTTATGCGCTGGTGAGGAGCAGGCTTAACAAATGCTGTAATCTGACATGCGGTGATTGCAGAAGAATCGTTCACAAGCCCTTAGAAGTATCACTAGGTCTGAAGCCCGTGTATAATTTGAAGTAAACCGTTCAAGTTTTGCTTTGATTCTGGGAGAAATCATGCTGTTTGAGGGGGTTCACATACAAAACAATTCGAGCTCGTTAAATATGCATGCCTGAGTCTGGAGCATGAAGTCCAGAGTAAAAAGAAATCGCACAGGAAACCTATTTAATTGTACTGCCTATGAATTCAAAATAAGAAAATCAGCGTTCCTTTTTTTTCCGTACTACGACGGCCGACCAACTTCAAAATTTGGGTATTAAATTTTGAGAACGTGCTTGGCAAACTGTATATGAATTAATTTGACGTGCCGATCGTGGGAAATAAGTACTTCGTCACGCAATCGACTCTTTTTTCAACGCAAAAGTATAACACACACCAGTCTTTTTCTCCTTCTTTTGCGTGTAGCACTTGACTTCGAAGAAAAGATTGAGTCAATATTTCGGTAAAACAAAGGCTACTCTTGTTGGGAGTACCAAAATAAAAGTCCCATCAATGACAGAGTGAGGGGGTATCTGCGATTATCGTATTTCTAGTAATGATAATACTGTTGCTACGCCTACTGTACGTTAATTGATGTAATTTTTCAAAACTTCACCGGTTCCTGAAAGCCACAGCTTCAGCTCTTCTCCAGGAAAGGAAACAAAACCCCAAACACTATTGTTTACGTCTTCAATGATTTCAAAATACGGTGGTATACAGCAGTCCTCATACAATGGGAAAATTCCATTTTCCATTGTATTGTGCGTCGTCATCTTGTCAAAACTTGGATTCTGAAAACTACAATCCTGTTATTGTAAAAGGTAAAATTTGCCACTCTGTTCGGTTTCCACCGACTGTATTTAGCTAGTCCTTTCTGAAGACGTGTCTGCGTTTTAACACATTACTGGCGTCTGGGATTGTGTTCAGGTCGGCCAGTCGATGCCTTAAGGAACCCGTTTCACGGCTAGAAAGCTTGCCTCCAATACCTGATAAAATATCCGAACAGTTTACAGCCGCCCGTCGAACTGCTTGGCCTTGTATTTGCATCTTGTTGTACAAAATCACTTCCGTACTCTATCGCATATCACAAAACAAATTGGCGGTTTACAGTTCCTGCCTAAGAGCCTGGGAACGAGGTCGTACGCCAGACTGACAGACTGACAGACTAACAGACGAACATTAAATTTCGAGATGGCGGCCCGCTTGGAAGCTCCAATACTAATGCATTAGCGCCGTGATTATTTCCCTCGCTTACGCTCGGGGATAACCTGACACAGTCAAACCCCTCTATTTCGAACTCGGTGAATTTGAAGTCCCGTTATTTCAAAGTCATGCCGAATCCCCTTGGATTTAGCGTCATTTTTTCAGTCATTTCTATCGCTCATTTTGAACTTTGTTATTTCAAACTATTCGCTATTTCGAACTAATCCATGTTCCCTTTGATCTAAATTCGACCCCATTTCGAACTCTGTGCCAACTTTTATGGAGAAACAACAGAACACAGAGCACAGCTGGAAGTATCAAATTTAACTGTACTGATTTATTAGTCGATGACATAATATGGCTTGACAACATGTATACAGTATACAGTCAACTCTCTAAGCGGACACCTCTCTAAGGTGGACAGAATACAGATTTAGTCCTTGCCAATTTTTTACTTGTTTCTCTGTCACTGAACTTTCTCATCTAGCCCCGAAGGTGTCCGCCCTAGAGAGAGTTGACTGTATAATCAACGTTGAGTATAACTTCTTTAATGAAACATACCATTTGTTTTCGAAAATCAGTTGAGTCCCTGAGTTTTGGGGATGAAAAGGAATAATGAAATGTTCATTATTCCATTATTCCGGAATAGTGAAGTGGCATTATTCCATTATTCTACCTCAAAAAATTTCCATTACTTCATTATTCCAGTCCAGAAAATCTCGTTATTCCGTTATTCCGGTTTAAAAGAAGATGATTATTCCAAAGAAAATGTCGTTATTCCATTCCAAGAAAACCAAGGCCACTATTCTATTATTCCGCTGCAAAAATTTCCGTTGTTCTTATTCCATTATTCCTCTTCATCCCCCGACTGAGTTGCGAATTAGGATACTCCAAGCCCTGCAGGGATGGACAGGTTGAGGCAGGACGTCCACAAGGTCCTTAACACTGCTTATTTTTGACTACTATGCTGAGCTTGGTCAACACACTTGTCTAAAAGCCCATCAAGAAATGAGGGGTTGAAAGTACGATTACTTAGGGCAATTATTATCTAAGGGTGCGTTTCTTTGGGAATATCCAAAACTAAATTTTTTAATCCAAAACCAGATTTTGCGTTTCTTTACTAAAATTCGAAAAGGGATTTTGAATCCATTGAATCCATAGTGAGAACTATGTATTCCCGTGTGTTCCCATGTATTCCTATGTATTCCCTTGTGTTCCTCTGTGTTCCCATGTATTCCTATGTATTTCTATGTATTCCCGTGTGTTCCCCTGTGTTCGTATGTCTTCCCCTGTATTCCCATATATTATTATGTCTTCCCCTGTATTCCTGTGTATTCCCGTGTGTTCCTCTGTATTTCTATGTATTCCCCAGTGTTCCCATGTATTCCTATGTATTCCTTTGTATTCCTCTGTATTCCCCTGTGTTCTCATGTATTCCTATGTATTTCCATGTACTCCCTTGTATTTCTCTATATTCCCCTGTGTTCCCATGTATTCCTACGCATTACCCTGTGTTCCTTTGTGTTCTCATGTATTCCTGTCTTCCCCTGTGTTCCCATATATTCCTATGTTTTCCCCTGTGTATTCCTGTGTGTTCCTCTGTGCTCCCGTGTGTTCCTCTTTGCTTCCATGTATTCCTATGTATTCCCCCATATTTCCATGTATTCCAATGTATTCCCTGTGTTCCTCTGTGTTCCCATGTATTCCTATGTATTTCTATGTATTCCCCAGTGTTCCCCTGTGTTCCCATGTATTCCTACGTATTACCCTGTGTTCCCTTGTGTTCTCATTTATTCCTATGTATTCCCTGTGTTCCTATGTATTCCTATGTCTTCCTCTGTGTTGCAACGTGTTCCCGTGTGTTACCATGTATTTCTTTGTATTCCTTGCATTCTCCTGTTTTCCCATGTATTCCTGTGTTCCCATGTATTCTCATGTATTTCCCTGTGTTCATACGCATTCCCGTGTGTCCCCTGTGTTCCTATGTATTCCCCTGAGTTCCCTTGTACTCCTATGTATTCCCGTGTGTTCCCATATATTTCTATGTATTCCTATTTAATGTATTCCTCTGTGCTCCCATGTATTCCAAAGTGTTCCCATGTATTCCTGTGCATTCCTATGTATTCCCGCGTGTTCCCCTGTGTTCCCATGTATTCCTTTGTATTCTTATGTAGTCCTATGTATTCTCGTCTGTTCCCCTGTGCTCCACTGTGTTGCCATATATTTCTACGTATTTCGGCAACAGAGATTATGGGCGTGGCAGCTCACGTGGTTACACAACACGTGGTCGTGGGCGTGGCGGGAATCTTTGCACGGATAGGGGAAAAAGAGTGTCTAGAGGAGGCCGCCGTATTGGTAGTGGGAGATTTCCAGAGCCAAGCTACAGACGATCGCAAGGACCCTCAGACAAAGAGGACTCCGACAATGATTATTCAGGTAGCAAAAGCAGCAGCTACACAACGGCGACGTCTGTATCGGAGGAGAGGCGAGAAGACGGCAGAAGAGAGAAGAGAAACCAGGAATCCTCAAGACCCTCGACAACAGGAAGCACCGGGACTCCCAGGCCGATAGTGAACGTAGACGTGAACCAAAGCCCTCCATGCACGGCGTCTCCAAATTGGCGTTGAGGGGAAGAGGAAATGCCAGGACGGGAGGGACGAGCCGACCCAGATGGGAGTCGGAACGGCCGCCGCGATTCCAGAAGCAGCAAGACAAGGAAAGAGCTACCCCCAGAAGAGGCCGTGGACGCACCTGCGAGCGTGGGGACGGTAAAGACAGCAGACCCGGCAGAGGACAAGGACGTGGCCGAGGGAAAGGCAGTAGTGGCAGCACAAGGGACTACGCGGAAAGCCCAGTAGTAGAAGGAAGTTCTGAGAACTGGGAGGACAAGTTAAGCGGTAAAGACGTCGGGAAGGACGGGAAAAAAGATGGCATGCCTAAGCGGAGCTTCTCCAGACAACGGTCTGCTTCACAACGCTCAACTCAGCAGGGCGCTGCACGTGGCGGTGATCACGGAGACAGAAGGTCGTCGCGGAAGGACCAGAATGCAGCGGCATCTTCAAGACGGGAGCCTTTTTAAGCCTAAAAGCAGCAGACAGAAGTTGAGGGATCGAGATTCGCCACCAGGGACCCTCGTGTAACTCTGCCTGCTGCTAAAAGTTTGCTCCAAGACGGAGGGTCAAGGGCCAGGAAGACGGACAAAAGAAGTAACATCTACAACGCGGTGGACATGATCCCTTGAGGTGGTAGCAAGGCGAAGGGGCTGCACAAGTAGGAACCCGTCGCAAAGAAGTCTGACGTTTATTTCTTCGGTTTGCACAACATTGTGGGCGTTTTCTGCATCGATGACATGACTGATAACGATTCCGACATCTCGTCTACGCTCAGTGGTTTCGTGGAAAGGACTTCGTGGCGAGCGCAGAAAGATCAGAAAGATTGCCAATGCGAAGAGGAAGAGAGGCGACACAGAGATGCCAATACACACAAAGAGAAGGCACAACTGATTGATGACAGCATTCCCCCTGATGCAGTGGAAAGAAGCGAGTGAGCTACGTCCAGAATGGCCCTCGGTTTCCTCCAAATATCCCATCGTTAAGTGCTACTGGGCCCAGTGGGATCGTCTGAGCCTGAGAGAGGGAGTCCTGTACAGGCACTGGGAGTCTGTATCAGGTGACAAGGAGCACTGGCAGCTGATTGTTCCTAAGAGCCTCAGGAGTTCCATCCTGAGTCAGGTACACAACGACCCCACAGCCGGACATTTGGGAAAGAAGAAAACTCTTGGTCGGCTTAAAGAGAGATTCTTCTGGAGCAGCTGCGACCGGGGACGTGCGATGCTGATGCAGAGGGTGAGACCTGTGCTCTTCACGAAAAGGCCCCTCCAAACGCCCTCATGCCCCTATGAAGGCGTACAACGTTGGGGCACTGCTGGAAATGATTGCCAGGCAGCCAGCCAGCCAGCCAGCCAGCCTGGGAAGAGAATTAACAAATCGATGGCAAACTTACTTATCTTGCGTGGGAAGGACATGCATGTTGCAGATGTGTCCACTTTTAGTAACCAACACATCTGCTCTGGCTGGACCTTTCCAAGTTCTGCCTACTCAGTTTGGTGTCATTCCAGAATTTTTAATCAGCATGAAAAGTCGGCAACGTTACTAAGTAATAGCCAGACTCCTGTGGTGCCCCTGACTAGTGTAACTCAGAAAGCTTGGAACATTTTTGCCTCCAGGGCCTATGTACACCAGTACTTGAGATATGGCAGCACCGAGGATTATTTCGTGGACAGCTTTGCTTCTGTGGAGCAAATTGTAAAAACTATTCATTTAATTGAAATATTTGTTTGAGCAAATTTGCACTAGTTTGTTTGGTTTGGTGCATGGGAAAAGTGACATTTGACGTTCAAACCATTAAACTAACCTAGTGATATAACTCATTCACAATTACCCAGTCTACGATATAATCCATCGATCACTCCCTTCTTACAGCAATAGTTACAACAAAGGCAGACAACATCACACCTGCACTGACACTTGAAAGGCAACCTTGCTCTTCTTGTAACCTGTTTATTCTCTTTGTTTCTGTATAAGATCTTTCACTGCGACAAGACAATGTCATGCAAAACAAAATGCAAGGGTTACACACATTTTTTAAAGTCTTCTCACATATCCAGAAAAAGCCTTTGAACAAGATTTTCCAGAGGCAAACACATTAATCAGCCAGTTATACAATGTACTTTAATACAGTGCTCGAAATTGTGTGAGCAAAAAATTCAAATACCTGGAGATGACAAAATGTCTTTAATTTCCAGTTTGGGAACTAGTTTTAAAGTAAAACTTTTTCACTACTTAGCATGGCCAACTTGGATGTGGAAATGTATTAATTGTCTGACAGTGGACAATAAGACAAGACAATTTAACAGCAACTGAATCTGTGCCTGGCTGCAAAAAGTGATAACACTTAAGACAAGTATAAGCCATGCTGTCAGACAGGGCTAAACTCATTTAGGTTTAATGGTGAAATTAATGCTAAATAAGGAAGGGTACAGAAGCATGTGTACATGCCATCAATTGCAGACAAAATTTGGGACACTTGCTAAATGATGATAGTTTTCTATATATTCCTTAGTAAGAAAGAACCCCCTCCTCCTTCTTAATTCAGTGCTTCAATGTTTCAGATTTCTAACCCTAACCCTAACATATATATCCACAACAAGGTAAATACACACACCTTAATATGACAGGCATCATAGTTGATCTTTAGTCATTAGGTAACCACAGCAAACTGTACAGCAAGAACACCACCATCTGTAATTTTTTCCTGCAAATTACACAGCAAGAGGTCAAGGTTAATAATAGTACAACCACACAAAAATCAGTCAAACCAACGGATTATTGTAAATCTTCTAATAACTCATACAAGGTTATATTTCTGAAATATCTCCTTTTCCCCTCCTCCATTTTGTCCTCCGTTATAACCCTGGTAAAAATCCTTGCAGGATCCTAACAGGATCCTTGTTGGATAAACATAGCAGGATCCTGTAAAGATCCTGGCAGGATCCTGTTAAGATCCTGGTAGGATCCTGTTAAGATCCCATCAAAATCCTCATAGGATAAATACAACAGGATCCTAGCAAGATCCTGACAGTATCCTTGTTGGATTAACATAGGAGGTCGTACTAATAATAATTGAAGGCAGGATATATGCTTGTAGAATAAAATACCAGTGATCCTTGCAGGAAAAAAGTATAACAGGACGGATTTAGAAACATGTTTGTACAGCTTGCACATATAAAATTAAACTTGTGAAGTAATTTGATGTTTTCTGAACTGTACTATTCCCATTGGGTAACAGTTTTACTGGGTATCATGCTATTATAAATAAAACAGCGGCGGAATTTGTGAGTATATTCAAAAAAGAAATGTTTATTCTTTTTCCTTGCTAAATACTGAAATAATATTGCACAATACTGTACATGTTGTTGAAAACCAAAACCTCTATTTCACTATAAGATTTAGTGTCTCTATCAACAGTTTGGATGAAACAAAACATCTGAATTGGGACGTGTTGTGGCTGACTGACCAAAAGCAATTTAAAGGCGTTCCAACGACCCACAACAATTACATTCAGCACGCTTAAACGGTTGATCATCCACGTTTTTCACAACCTTACAAATTCTGTGTATAATTCAAGTCTCATAACTCTCCTGCACTCTTCACGTACGAAGTGAGTCCGTAAACATTTAACTCGTTCAGTGCCTGGGTACTAGTTTGTCACGTGAAAACGAATCAGATCTCACGCTGGTTCTGGCGCTTGGATCAACGGTATTTTTTCAGCTCGTGTTGTTGCTCGACTGTTTCACTTCGTTTTGCATGGGGTTATTCACATTGCTTTTTATTGGATGAATGTTTTACGTATTCTTCACTTCAAGTACAATTCTTTACCGTGTGAATCGCCTGGAGGACAAGCACTCACTGGCACTAACGTCGATCTCATGGTCTTCGAAGTTCGTTTACGCGTTTGGATATTGTCATGGTTGGGAAATTTTTAAAATACAGAAGCCCAGATCGATCTGGATCAATCAGTTGGTCACATGTAATACATCCCGGAGACTTCAAACAAGGTGAGATGAATCAAATTTTGTGAACGTCTAACAAACAAGCAACTACGGCCGTTTAATTAAGACTTGACGAGTTGAAATGATTTTGGCACTTTTAGTGCTTTTTGTTTGTGTCAATTATATTAAGGGGCTACGAGCTACATGTACAGTATCTTGAATAGTATATACATATATATTACCATACATATACACGTGTCCCCAATCGGATAATTTGGTTTGATGCGCTTTGTTTCGACTTATTTATCCGACCGCGGTGGCAGCTTGGACTTTCTTTACGTTCGATCACGCAGAATACTCCATCTGCTGGGGTATTAACAACTCTCCGTGATTTTGACAGCCTAAAGTTCGTTTCTTCAGCATTTTGAATGAAGAACCCATATGGAAAAAGAGACAGATTTTATCTGCATACATAAGTTTTACTTAGATCCAAATTCTCCATGTATTTAGTATGAAATTTAGTTGCATCAACTTGGTGTAAACATAAATTTCTGAAATTGCTTTTCTGATTGTTTTTGTTCCTTTTTACAGGGAAAAGCAAAGACAGCAGGGTTGTGGTGAAGGCAAATTATATAGAACAACTACAGTATGATGAACAGTACTACATACATTGGAGTCAGCCCTGAACACTTAAATAGCAGCTGAGTCCAGTTAATTGAAATATGTGCTGATATTTGTCCTCTAATACATATTATAACCTGAGACAGAAATATACTGAAGTTTATCTAGTCCAAGTTTGATGAACCAGCATGTGGAAAATGATGCATACTTTATCTGCATGGCAAATATTAAAGACAACAGCACTGCTTTAGTGCTAATGTAACTGTCTGTGTCTTTTACTTTACCATTCGTCTTTTCTCTTAATTTATTGGGGTTGTTGTCTAAGACTTTTAAAATTTACTCACGTTTACTATACAAATATCCGGTCACATTTTTTACGTATATGTGTAAATACAGTGCAGAATTACAATATTGTGCATTGAATACATGCAGGTGAGAATTTGAATTCAAAGGGGCAGGCCTACAATGTATGACTTGTGTGATACACCAGAAAATTGAAATGATTTATGCAAGGCATGCACAAAAATCCTGCAAGAAAATTTGCCAGGATCCTACAAGGAAATTTGCCAGGATCCTGCAAGGAAATTTGCCAGGATTTTGCAAGGAAATTTACAAGGATCCTCCAGGATCCTACAAGGATCCTGCAAGGATCCTCAAGGATCCTTAAGGATCCTTAAGGATCCTTGAGGATCCTGACCCAGGATCCTTGCAAGGATCCACCAGAAATCCTGCAGGATCCTTGCAAGGATTTTCACCAGGGAAGAACCAAATTTGCGCAGAAACGTACAAACCACTGCATGTGATACTTGGTGATATAATTTTGCACTGTATGTTTCTCATGTAATTATTTTAAACTAACCCTAACTATAAAAAAACTTATCACTCTAAGTATCATCCACTAGATGACAATCTATATATGTAGATGAATTTCCCCACTTTTCAAGCATCTAAAATTACACGTTCAAGTCTTGTTAACAAGACTAAAGCCAGGCTATACACAAAATTCGCTCAATTCAAGGGGCACTTTGTTAAGTAAAATTTTCAAAAGAGTTACTAGTGTGCATTGCAGACAGAACTCAACACCCACTAAGTCTGAGAAATAAGAAACAAAACTGTTTTCCAGGACCCCCATCATCATAATAATAAATCATAATTCTGGTTGGCTTGATTCAAATGAGACTTGTTACTGGGTCCTCTCTGTTCAAAAATATATCATGAAGCATCTAATGCATGCCATTTGATTTGATTGCTTACCTCTGTACACAAGGGATAGAAATAAGACCAAAACCTGGACAAGGTATAAAAAAAGAGTTGAGCATTTAGACCTGACAACTTTAGGAATGACTGGTGAAAGAAAACTATTGATTGGTACTCCATAAAAGTTCCCTCAAGTGAGGCCTTTGAAAAATATATAACCCAACCAGCTCCAACTGGCTTTCCTGAAGTCTTTCTCTTATACTTTAAGCCAACAGGCCCTGGTTACTGTTATGTTGATCAATTAACCTGAAAATCATTGTGCATGACAGAGTGGACATCCAGATTTGTATGCAAGTAGGCTTTATGGAAGACAAAAGCCCTGATTTATATCACATGCATGTCAACTGTGCAGAGGTTTTCAGGACAAACCACTGCATATTTGCAATGAAGTCCTTGCTAATCCTAAGTCAGTACGCGTCAGAAGTTGTATGCTAACGCAACCCCTTGACAGTAAACAAACCAGGCAAAACAGTGCAATATTCAGAGCTTAATGAATCCCCCCTCCCCAAGTCAATGTTTCAATGTTTCAGATTTCTAACCCTAACCGTAACGTGTATATCCACAAGAAGGTATACACACACCTTAATATGACAGGCATCAGAGCTGATGTTCAGTCATTAGCTAACCCTAACCAAACTGTGCACCAAGAACAGCAGCATCTTTAATTTCATCCTGTAAATTACACAGCAAGAGGTCAAGGTTAATAATAGCACAACCACACAAAAATGGTCAAATAAACTGATCATGAAAAACCTTCTAATAAACCATACAGGGTATATTTGCAAAATATCCCTCTCCCCCTCCTCCATTTCATCCTCTGCTGTAAGAACCATTTTGCAGAGATACATAATGCACCACTACATGTGATGTTTGGTGATATAATTTTGCAGTGTATACAGCTATTCTCATCTAATCACTTTAAATAATTGCCTCTCCCTAATAAGTGAAGGTTGAAATTAGCCCTTGAAAAAACTGTTATAAAGTATCCTCACTCTAACTACAACCCAATAAACAACAATCTGTATACATTGCAAATTATACATAATCAAATGTAGGTAACATTACTGAAGCTAGGCCATAAACAAAATTTACTTAATTCAAAGTGCTTTTTGCTGAGTAAAATGATTTGATTGCTTCCCTTTGTATACAAGGGAATGAAAGGAGTCCAAAGCCTGGCAATAAAATAATAAAAGTTGAGCATTCAGACCTGAGAACTTTAGGAACAACTGGTGAAAGGAAACTATTAATTTTTACTTGATAGAAGTTCCCTCAAGTGAGGCCTTTGAAAAATATATTAACCTGAAAATCGTTGTGCATGGCAGAGTGAACATCGAGAGTTGTATGACAGTAAGCTTTATGTAACTCAAAAGCCATTATTTATTGCACATGCATGTGAACTCTGCACAGGTTTTCCAGGACAAACACGGTGCATATTTACAATGAAATATTTACGAACTCTAACTCGGTACGAGTGAGAAGTTGTACGTGAACGCTAACCCTTGAGAGTAAACAAACCAGGCAAAACGGTGCGATATTAAGAGCTTACGAAGGATAAAGCTAATCGTACTTTGAATGAAACTGACCTGCATGAATATAACCTTTCAGAATTGGCAAGAGAGAAGAGCTTGTTGTCTCGTCGTGAATGAAGAGTGATCGGGTTGTCGCAAAAGACGTGCTGACCGTGATTAAGAGCCAGGTTCGATAGAGGAAGTTGAGATGGATGTGTACACAGTACCAAGGCGGTGTTGCTGTTCTCCTCGAAGGCACAAAGAAGGCAATTTGTTGTAGAACGAGCCGAGTGATTACTTCGCCATTTTAAGTGCAGACTAGTGTCCAGTCCCATTGGGAAAGACAATGGGTAATTGTTTTAATTAGAAATGAATGAACGTGAGTGGTGGGCGATGTATGACGTGTTAAATTAATTATTTTCCGCGCCAAGGATGAAAGCTTTGAGCAGAAGCCCGCAACATGAAGGAAGAGTTGGCAGCTTGTGCGCTCTTCTGTCGTGCGCTGAGAATTCTTGCTCTGAGGGTACCTGAAGGCATCATTAAGCCTGACGATGGTTGAAAGGGGAGTCGCTTGAAGAACTAAGCGGTCTGGATAACCCCACCCGACGACGAGTAGAGTTGTTATAAGTCTTTGCCTGAGAGGCGGTTTAGAGCGGAAAAATGGAGAGTGAAAATTGGCGAATTTTCGGCCGGAACATTGAGTTGGGTCGAGTAAAGAGCACAACTGGCCTATAGCTTTGAGCGTTTCGTGGGTCAGGCAAAGACTTATAAAAATTTTGTTTAATATGGGGGGAGGCTATGGGTGATCATGAAAAATTGGTCATGCTTGAACACGCTAATTACTAAAAAGACACTTAGTGATGTACATGATGTGCAATTGAATAGACTATACAGTACTTAATAAACATGATCAGACACTATGGCAATCGCAGTGATGACCGCACAACACATGTGTATCAGAATCGCTTGTAGTAAATCAATCTCTGGCGGTGAACAAGTCGCTTTCAAAAATATTATGTTGACAGCCGTTCGTGCCGACCGGGAGGGAAATTATGTAAATTAGCCGGTGGACTTTCTCCATCCTCATCATTCTCATCCTGTTTGTTCCCGTGTGTTTCCGTGTATCTGAATTAGATTTCGCCGGCTCTCACTCACTCGCTGCCACACAGAAACACACACACACACACCAAGGATTCCGTTGAGTTTTATGGACGCGCTCTGATCGGATCTGAGGCTTTATAAACATCGGGCAAAAGTTTATAATATAAATGTAAACAAACCCTGCCGCCTTTTCTCCCCGCTTAAAGTTTTGTCGCTCGTCCGACCCCCGGTTTATTTAAAAGCTAGCGCTCTTAAAGAATAAAGCGAGTGCGTGTTATTGAATTAAATCTGAGGCGATCGAGCGGTGCAGTTGTATTTATTTTCAAATCACACACTTTTTAAATGGCTCGCTCGCTCGCTGTGGTGATATTAAAATCAAAACACTTGGCCGAGTCTCAAAATAATTACACATCATTACACATTATTGTACATCATTGTACATTACTGTACAGTAGCAAATAACCGAGTTAGTTGATGAAGATGTGGATTCTCACTAGATCGCCGATACATTTTCCACTTTAATGATTGGAGAGTTTCACGCGAGAATCACGCCAGCACCGAGTTCAATAGTTCAATAATAATAAATAATCGCCGCTCCAAATAATGATAATAAATAATCGCCGCTCCAAATAAATAATAATAATAAATAATCCCCGCTCTGATGAAAAATCTTTAATTCAAGAGGATTGGTTTGTTTTCTAGTTAGTTTCCGGAACTGGCTAATTCCCGGAACTCGCCAGTTCCTGGAACTCAGCAGTTACTCTCTCACTCTCTCCCCTGTCTCTCTTATTTTGAACGCGTTTTAAACGGGTAGATTATTTTGTTCGGATCGCCTTGCTTGCGAAAACATGTAGCAGATAATTGTAATAAAAATAATAAAACGGTGAAATGACACTGCGGCTCTGAGCTCAATGAAACATTACTAAAGTCGGCTAAAGTTTTAGGCCAGGTTTTTGGCCGATTTTGGCCAAAAATTGAAAACTCTTGAAACTTTCAGGAAACCTTCCTGGGACTATAAGAAGACATTCTGCAATACATTTGCGTGATCTATCGTCATCCGTTGGTGAGATATAGCAATAAAATGGCTTAGAACTTTGAAAAGCGCAACGTTTTAATTAGACGATGATTTGCTCTAATTACTCATGACGCGTGCCCTAAAAGTTTACAAAAACTATGCAAAACGCGTCGGAATAGTCCCAGCAACATTTCCTGAAAGTTTCATGCGATTCGGAGAAGGTCGAAAAATCTTGGAATTTTGACAAAAACGTAAGGCTATAGCCCAGGGTTTTTGGCCGATTTTGGCCAAAAACTGAAAACTCTTGAAACTTTCAGGAAACCTTCCTGGGACTATAAGAAGACATTCTGCAATACATTTGCGTGATCTATCGTCATCCGTTGGTGAGATATAGCAATAAAATGGCTTAGAACTTTGAAAAGCGCGACGTTTTAATTAAACGATGATTTGCTCTAATTACTCACGACGCGTGGCCTAAAAGTTTACAAAAACTATGCAAAACGCGTCGGAATAGTCCCAGCAACATTTCCTGAAAGTTTCATGCGATTCGGAGATGGTCGAAAAATCTTGGAATTTTGACAAAAACGTAAGGCTATAGCCCAGGGTTTTTGGCCGATTTTGGCCAAAAATTGAAAACTCTTGAAACTTTCAGGAAACCTTCCTGGGACTATAAGAAGACATTCTGCAATACATTTGCGTGATCTATCGTCATCCGTTGGTGAGGTATAACAATAAAATGGCTTAGAACTTTGAAAAGCGCGACGTCTTAATTAGACAATGATTTGCTCTAATTTCTCACGACGCGTTGCCTAAAAGTTTACAAAAACTATGCAAAACGCGTCGGAATAGTCCCAGCAACATTTCCTGAAAGTTTCATGCAATTCGGAGAAGGTCGAAAAATCTTGGAATTTTGACAAAAACGTAAGGCTATAGCCCAGGGTTTTTGGCCGATTTTGGCCAAAAATTGAAAACTCTTGAAACTTTCAGGAAACCTTCCTGGGACTATAAGAAGACATTCTGCAATACATTTGCGTGATCTATCGTCATCCGTTGGTGAGATATAGCAATAAAATGGCTTAGAACTTTGAAAAGCGCGACGTTTTAATTAGAAAATGATTTGCTGTAATTACTCACGACGCGTGGCCTAAAAGTTTACAAATCTATGCAAAACGCGTCGGAATAGTCCCAGCAACATTTCCTGAAAGTTTCATGCGATTCGGAGAAGGTCGAAAAATCTTGGAATTTTGACAAAAACGTAAGGCTATAGCCCAGGGTTTTTGGCCGATTTTGGCCAAAAACTGAAAACTCTTGAAACTTTCAGGAAACCTTCCTGGGACTATAAGAAGACATTCTGCCATACATTTGCGTGATATATCGTCGTCTGTTGGTGAGATATAGCAATAAAATGGCTTAGAACTTTGAAAGAGCGACGTTTTAATTAGACGATGATTTGCTCTAATTTCTCCCGACGCGTGGCCTAAAAGTTTACAAAAACTATGCAAAACGCCTCGGAATAGTCCCAGCAACATCTCCTAAAAGTCTCATGCGATTCGGAGAAGGTCGAAAAATCTTGGAATTTTGACAAAAACGTAAGGCTATAGCCCAGGGTTTTTGGCCGATTTTGGCCAAAAATTGAAAACTCGTGAAACTTTCAGGAAACCTTCCTGGGACTATAAGAAGACATTCTGCAATACATTTGCGTGAACAGTAAGATTTGGGGTGAGGGTGAGTTTTTATGTCTTTTCACACTTGGGGGTCTCTTAGTAAGACTTGGTGTTTTTTCGGTCACATTTGGAGTAAGGGTCAGTTTTTATGCATTTTCACCCTTGGGGGTCTTTTAGTCACCCTAAGGATTTTTCAGCAAGAAACCCTTCAAGTGTTTATGTCTTTTCACTTTTAAGGGTGTTCTGGTAACACTTGGGGTGTTTTTAGTAACATTTGGTGTGAGGGTGAATTTTTGAAGCAAAGCCCTTTCACCAGGGTTTAGAAGAACCAGCACACAACTTTAAAACGTACCCAAGGCAATTAGAAAAAAAAACCCATTTGAACTATATTTCTTAGCGACACTTTTAATGCACCCAATCCACCCCCCCTTCTCCCCCCTCCCCCTCAAAAAATCAGTTATATGCCCACACGTCCGACACAAAATGTATGTTAAAAATATCAATGTCATGGAGTGGTAAAGTGATGACATCATAAAAATATAATGTTCTGAAATCGTGGATTTAATTCACTCCTTCTCCCCCCCCCCCCCCCCCAAAAAAAAATAAAAGAAAAAAATCCTTCTCATTCACACACCCACACGTCCGACACAAAATGACAAAATGTATGTTAAAAACATTGCTGCCATAGAAAAATATAAATAAAAAATAAGAATAAAAAATTAAAAAATATATTAAAATTCAACAGATAAAAAGAACTGAAAAATGTTCACACACAAAAAATTGGCTCATCAGCTGTGAAAATTGCATGGTGTGGTCTAGAGGTTCGAATGTGAAAGTTTTGCAAAATGATGTCACACTTTACCATTCTTGTCCAACAAGGATTTATCTGCAAATTCATTCAATCAACAGGATGACTGAATTGTCAGTCATTTCATGTATCATTGGCTAGGATTGAAAATCTAAAGTTGTAGTCATTATTAAATACAATACAATAAATTATTTATTCCTCCTTATATCAAATTGTAAGATTACATACATACATACATACATACTTTATTGAAGCTCCCTTATCCAGGGCTGTTCCGCTACAATGTATTAAATAACTATATATATATATATATTACAAAAATTATAAGTTACAACTGATTAATACATAAGATAGATAAAAATAAATGAAAAGTGAAAACATTATAAAATATTTCAACACATCAACTATCATCAAATATATCTAAAAATATATTAATATTGAAAATTTTGTGCAAGACAATATTGAAAATAATTGTAGAATTGCATAGATAGCTATAATCGCTCTGCCATGAGTAGGTTACATACCCTCCTCCTGAAAACCTTAGTATCTGCTACTTTCTTTACATCATTTGGAAGACTATTAAATAACTTAGCCCCCCTAAACGCAAAAGACCTTTGACCAGTGGCTAGTCTGAACTTTGGTAAGTTTAGGTCACCGTTATTCCGGGTTATTCTATTGTGAATACTTGACCGCCGTACAAACTTGTCAGAGAGGTATCCTGGTGCTTGACTGTGTAAGCATTTATGCGTCATTACCAGGTCTTTTAAGAGAAGTTTGTCATTGACACTTAACCATTTCAGCGATTTGCGTCCCTCGGAAATGTGGTCATACTTGTTCAGACCTAAAACAATTCTGCAGGCGTAATTTTGAACTAGCTGTAGCTAGATTGCCGGGGGTCAGTGGAAATACAAGATCTGTTTTTTTTTTGGTGATGTTTAAAATAATTGGAAATTTAGCTGAGTGACTGCACTGGATTCATCGAAATACGTACTAGTAAACAACAGAAAACAATAGTAATAACTGCTACAGTATAACAATGTTATAATAATAATGTCATTATATGCAGTCTATTCGTGTTTCAATACCAACCATATACATATTTTTAATCAATTTTCAGGAATTCCAGATAATTCCGTCACCCCTGTTCCCCGGACTTGTAGAAATTTGTCGAGAGGATGGGCCGTACGTCTGTTTTAACCAGCTGAGAGCACGCTATTTACAAAACTTACCGAGAGGCACTTTAAGTGGCTGGGTTCACCGGCTAGAGATTGCAAAGTTAAGATGCACCGACAAAGAACACGCAATTTTAAAGTGCATTGTCCCAGAAGAGAAAGGGAAACCCTTTTTCCTGGTAAAGCCAAAACATGCACAACAGTTACTTGACCGAAGCAGAGATAGATTGCCTGACCTCCGCATTCGTGCAGTTGCAACTAACCCGGGGTTCAACGGTATGGGTTACAGCACAGTTTCTGCCAGTACTCCAGCCATGCTGCTGCCAACTGTCGGAGAGCCCTGGAGAATTCCCTCCACAGCAACAGCACTGCAGTTGCCGCAACCACCGGCGCAACAAGTAGCCTGTGGAAGTCCAAAATCCCCACCCTGCTACCAGTTGGACAGTCAATTGGAAGGAATTGAGCAACGGAGCAACGAGGACGATCGCCAGAGTGATTTGGAGGATGAGACTGCAGACACTCCTGTGAGTCCACCACCAGAAAGCAAGCACAAATCACGTATCGGACACACCATACCGGACAAGGAGATGTCTTTGTCCCTGAAAAGAGACCTCGTAGAGTTAACTGACTTCTATACTGCAAACTTTGAGGGCAGGAGAAGAGGACCAGGCCTTGCACAACCGACCATGGACAAAATCATCGAGCATCTCAAGATGTATTTCTACTACATCAAGCACTGTCGTTGCCTGGAGCCCAAACTTAGCCACCTTGAGAATAGGCCCCTCCTGGAGGACTATGCCACGTACTTGACAGAAGTCCGTCACCTGAAGGCAGTCACAATCAGTCGTAACATCCATGGCTTGGAGAAAGGTCTGCTGTTCGTCCTGAGAGACACACCGGCCCACGAACGAGACCAGTCAGAGCCCCTCGCTGCCTTGAGAAACATGCGACTTCAGTGCGAAAAGGCGGCCCGCCTTGACAAGGTGAAGGACAGGGAGGGGGTGGGGTGTAAGCCCAAACAGAACCTGATCTACGCAGAAATCTTGGAAGTGTGCAGAGAGCTAAAGTCCTCATTCGAAGAGGAGAGAAACACCCTTCAAAAGGCACGCAAACTACACGATTTGGTGCTGCTGCTGGTGTACCTGCATTTTGTCCCGAGGGCACACGAGGTGCGCACGCTTGTAGTGGAGGAAGACTGCCCAGCTGGTGACATCGTTCCGGTGGGCCCCCCAGAACGGGAGAATGTAATTGCATTTTATGACGACGGCTCGATAGAACTGCTGTTGACCCGATACAAGACAGACAAAACTTATGGCCCTTGTAAAGTCCCAGTGGCATACAGCAGTCCGATTGCATATTACCTCAGGCAGTATGCCGGCAAGTTCCGCCAAAAGTTGCTGCTGGGGAGTGATCATGCTTACTATTTTGTCAACTCCAGGGGCCAAGAATTTGGATCAGCTTCTGCCTTCTCCAAGTACCTTAGTCAAATCATCGAGTCCGGGACCGGGAAGAGGGGTGCTGCCAACAGTATAAGACACGCAATCGCAACAAAGTTCATCGCCGACCCAGAGCTCTGTGCCAACGAGGCATTTCGCAACAGCCTTTCTCGAGTCATGCGTCACTCCCGAGAGACACAGGAGAAATGCTACGTGGATCTCACAAATGCAGCGAGATCAGAGCAAGCACTTGGAGTTCTGTCGCAGTCGGCAGGGAATGAATTGTTTGGTGACTGCATCAATACAGACAAGCCAGGCAAGCCAGGTGACAGCAGCCACCCAACGTCAGACAGCGAAGATGAACATGAACTTCAACCAACTGTTGGAGATTTGGTCGCCTTAGTCGATCCACAGAGTACCAGCCAGGATCCAGTGATCTTCATTGCCAAAGTTATTCGATTCTCCACAGGCAGAGATGAGGCAATCCTGGCCGAGTTCGAAGAGGTAGAAGAAGACTGCTTCAGGTTGAAAATTACCAGCTGTCGGCCCTGGGTAGAATCCGTGAACAGCTTGATATGGCCAATTGACATTGCATACGATGCAGAGAGCAGGGCATACAAGTTGCGAAGTCCCAAGTGTGACATCTACGAATCCGTGGTTTCACCAAGGAAGAAAAGAAAAATGGATCCCACTGAGGACTAGCCAAGTAAAGTAGTGCTACAAGTGAAAAGATTGTTGGAGTTAGTTTTTCTTTTGTTGCAGTTAATTCAAGATTAGGTGTACATGTGACGAAGCAACTCATGCAGTTGCTATGACAATGTCAGTTTATTTCACATTGTGTGAAATCAAAAACCAGGAACTTTGCAAAGTATCAAACTGGCTTACAGCCAAGATGGCCAATAACATTAATCTGAGAATTAATGACAGGTCACTAACACCAATTTCCTGGGATTAAATATAGACCAAGATCTTTCTCGGAGATACCATTTATAGTAAAGATAGTAAAGGCACAATTTTTTACAGACTGGGCTAGCCTCACAGATATTAAGTGTACAGTGAGGAAGCTTAATTATGCAGTTGCTATGACATAATATACAGCAAGGAACACTGCAAGACCAATAATTGTGTTTTTAAATATCATATACAAATCACAAGTAATAAGATTGAAATATGCAATATATGAATTCATGTGAAATAAGGGAGGAATGTAGTGATCATTAAATATCAGTTGCACTAGTCTTGGCTCGTGTCTCATGTCTTAAGCCACGATAGTACGAATTGTCGGGGGCTGAAGAGGAGTAATGTATTGTTGTTGATCGATCGCAGCGCCAGTTTGAGTTGTAGCTGAAGTAAAAGTTCCATTTTACAATACCTGTCATTGGAGAGTGTACTGGAGTCGACTGTTGGAGAGACTTGAGTGGCAAACAGTTGGCATGTAGGGTTCGTGGCGATAGCTTGAGGAGTGTTAACCGCTGTCCGTGATCGCAGACACACACAGAGTGGGCCGGGTGAGAGCTGGGGCGAGTAAAGTTTGGGGCAGATTTGGCGGTTCGTGAGCGTAGTTTAGGGGGGGAAAAACTGTGGGCAGTAAGCCTGGCGTACCAGTGAAGCGTTTGGAGTGGTTTTGGTGAAGGGGGAATGGATGGTTTGGACACATTGAAGTGATGATGATAAGAATGTGTGACGTCACTGTTGAGAAGTTGATATTAAATTGGGAATAAGAATAAGAATAATAAAGCCGGAGGTGTGTTAATGATTGTCCGAGTGGCTGTGTGTAATTTGGGCTATCAATAATGAGCTGAAATGGCGCAAAAGAAGCGAGTTTTGAGAGACGGCCATTTTGACTGCGTGCAGTGACGTCGAGCTATTGTCTCGCCTAAAGGTTTAGGCGAGACAATGGACCGAGCAATAATAGGGGAACTGGAAATGGTGCCGATGGAAAACTGAGTTATTACGCCGCCAGTGTGAACGTGTTTAGCATTAGAAATTACAATATTTCTGGTATAAACAGCACTAAATAAAGCAGCTGTTACTCACTCTTGCAATAAATAAATAAATAACTTTCCAACTGATCTGGTACTTATGTTGTGTCAGTGTAAAAAAATGTAAGGAGAATCGTATAAAACTGGCGGAGAGGACAGTGAGTAGCTTGAAGGTTGTCTCCGAGTGGCCGTGCGTCATTTGGGTTAGCAATAATGAGCTCAATGATGAAGGTAGAAAAACGCAAAGCGAGACGGCCATCACATGCATTCCCGAGGCCCGAGAAATCAGTGCTGGAATATGTCTGGAATGCAGTGACGTCGCGCTATTGTCTCGCCTAAAGGTTTAGGCTGGAACTGGAAAAGCTGAGTTATTACGCCGCCAGTGTGAACGTGTTTAGCATTAGAAATTACAATATTTCTGGTATAAACAGCACTGAATAAAGCAGCTGTTACTCACTCTTGCAATAAATAAATAAATAACTTTCCAACTGATCTGGTACTTATGCTGTGTCAGTGTAAGAAAATGTAAGGAGAATCGTATAAAACTGGCGGAGAGGACAGTGAGTAGCTTGAAGGTTGTCTCCGAGTGGCCGTGCGTCATTTGGGTTAGCAATAATGAGCTCAATGATGAAGGTAGAAAAACGCAAAGCGAGACGGCCATCACATGCATTCCCGAGGCCCGAGAAATCAGTGCTGGAATATGTCTGGAATGCAGTGACGTCGCGCTATTGTCTCGCCTAAAGGTTTAGGCTGGAACTGGAAAAGCTGAGTTATTACGCCGCCAGTGTGAACGTGTTTAGCATTAGAAATTACAATATTTCTGGTATAAACAGCACTAAATAAAGCAGCTGTTACTCACTCTTGCAATAAATAAATAAATAACTTTCCAACTGATCTGGTACTTATGCTGTGTCAGTGTAAGAAAATGTAAGGAGAATCGTATAAAACTGGCGGAGAGGACAGTGAGTAGCTTGAAGGTTGTCTCCGAGTGGCCGTGCGTCATTTGGGTTAGCAATAATGAGCTCAATGATGAAGGTAGAAAAACGCAAAGCGAGACGGCCATCACATGCATTCCCGAGGCCCGAGAAATCAGTGCTGGAATATGTCTGGAATGCAGTGACGTCGCGCTACTGTCTCGCCTAAAGGTTTAGGCGAGACAATGGAGCGAGCAAAAAACTTGGAACTGGAAATTATGCCGATGGAAAACTGAGTTCTTACGCCGCCAATGTCAATTGTGTTTAGCATTACAAGTGATGAGACGATATTTCTATGTTACTATAAAATAGCCATGAATAACAACAGTAAGTAAAACTGTTAGTCACTGCCGCTGCGTTTTATATGACCGGCTTATGTATTGCTGGAAAAAACCTAAATGCTCGTATGCAAATACTGAACTGAAAATGTTTCTGCGACCGGGGGAGTCAGTCAGTTCCCACGCAGTTCACGGTCGGACCCGCGCGGAATATATTATTCAGAAACAACGTTTGATTAAAAGCGACAGTCGTGGGTTTTAATTGCACTGACAGAAAACTATACAGCCAGCTTGAAACTGTTGCCTCGGATTAAGGTAAGTTGAATGTATGACGACGTACCGCTTAAAGACTTGGCATTTGATGAGCATTTTTTTATGCACTTTTGACGTCTGCAGCTAAAAAGTTTTTGTAGTTCGAATTCTTCTTGTTGATTTGTGAGTGGCCGCGAAGAGGATAACTGGTTGAGTTCTGCGGAACTAAGTAGCATGGGGAAGTTAATGCAGTCGGAAAGACTTTCTCGTAACTCGCCTCGACATTGTCTTCTTCAAAGCTGTTAAGCGAAAGATATGCAAGTCAGTAGTCTTTCAGTCCTGAATTCTCTGATTTCTCGCGCGATCCAAAAGATGTAAATCGGTATAATTGCTGGTCGTTCCAACAAAGCTTCCTCGTGCAGGGGGGACTCATACACTAGGACTACTAGTTTTCAAAACGGTGGCGGCGGTTACCGGCCACCGAGTTTTGAATTCACGAATTTTGCCGAGATGCGTATTGAGCGAGCTGAGTAGCGGGTCAGGATTCCCGTTTCATTGTTCGTTTTCTTCGACAGTACATAGTAAGACTGGTCAATTTTCGTAGACTTGTGATGCATCCGGGCAAATTACAGTTCTTGTCTTTATTTCTCCTGTACTTTTTTCTATGACGTTTTTGTTCACGTAAATACAAGAAAAGTGTACGCCCTAAGCTTGCAAGATTTGTACTCTGGAGTTTCTTGTTTACGATTTACGCACGGCATAAAATTTTGCCGATCGGTGCAGTTTTCAATGATCACAAAGTCGTGTAATAAATCTCCTGTTGACCGATGAGATATATATATGTATATACAGTCGAAGCTCCCCGCGCAAGCGACCACCTCGGGAATTCGGGATTGATTGATTGATTGATTGATTGATTGATTGTTGATTAATTGTTGATAGCTATGCCCAGAAGAAAATCAAGTCTCTCTCTAAGCAAGCGCCGGCCAGCTAGGAACAACCCCTTCATACTGGACGAGGCCCCCGATGACGGGAGTGGACCAAAGAGTCAGGAAGAGTCGACTCAAGAACCGTGAGTTCCTTTTCCCGCAAAACCTAACAAACTCGCCTCGTATGTGTGTGTGTGTGTGCGCGTGGCTAAAATTTTGAACCCTCAATATCGTGTCAATGTATACAAATATCGAGTGCACTGTGGGAAGAGTTCAATCGGGAAATTTTCCTAGTAACGTGGAGAAACACGCAGTACTTATCACATTTCGAACTTAAACATCTTTCTGGTGACATGAGTTTGTGCGGTTTTGTGCGCATTTTGGAACCAAGACCTTCCCACGACGCACTCGATATTTGCATGTACTGACATATAATTTGTGCAAACACAGCCGTACATATATACATGGAGTTTTGTCGAAAGTACTCAATCATCATCTTCATTCCTGGCAGGCTCGCCTCTGACGGTGATTGCCTCGTGCTCCCGACGTCGCAGTAAGTACACAACAAGCCGGTCAGACTTTTAACATGCCAGTCATGGATCATTGTTTTGGCTCAAATGGCTAATTTCGTCCTTTGTAGAGAGCTCGAGAGTAGTGGGACGTCCTCCGTGCACCGCCGCCTCGACGCAGAGAGGAGAAGGGAAGAAGAAGAAGAAGACATGCAGCTTGCAGTGGAGGTTGCAACAGCGGCCGCGGAGGCAGTCGCTGTCGAAGTTGCAGCAGCAGCGGAGGCAGTCGCAGCCGATTCGACAAATGCCGCGGCAGATGCTCCTCCCCTAACAACGCCTCCCTACTTTCCAGCGGGCCTTGCAACGAGTCCGGACGAACCGCTCCAGTTCAATTTTGATCTGTTCCTCCTGGACTCGCTGCATCTCCCGCTGGGGCTCTTCGATGCCGATGGCTCTGGGTCCGTCACCTTCGACAGCGTCGACCAGTGCGAGGAATACTGCGAAGGCTTTGTGACCCAGCGGCTGCTGTCCACCGCAGCCGAGCGCGCAGGAGACCACGACGCGACCACCGCGAGCCCCCTGAACAAGGAGGAGATGTTTCACCGGGAAGGCAGCGGACTCCAGCGCTTCCTGGCCACGGGTATCGCCTCCTGCGACGAACACCTGTCTCGAGTCAGGAGAGACCGGTTAGTACTTCTTGTTCGTTTGTTTGTCTGTCTGTTTGTTTGTTTGTTTGTTTGTTTTTTCTTGCCCCAAATCCCAGACATGTTATTTTGCCCCCCCCCCCCCCCCCCCTCACCGAATCTAATGAATGGACTTTAAAAGCTTTATCGGTTCAATCAATTCCGAATTTTATGTCTGATTATATTTAACAATTATTCTACGAGGGCGCGCCGTCTATGAAATGATAAATAACCAACGAGGCGCCGCGCAGAAAAGAGAAATACTCAAAGTCAACTCTTCGATTATTTCGAAAGGAAAGCCATACCTGCGGTGTTTATAGCGCTGGCTGTCGGTACCATCAATTCAATAACAAGCATCTACTCGGCAGACTATGGTGATTGCTCAGTGATCTTCTTCGACTGAACTTGCTTCTCTTTCTTCGTTAAAATATCCAAGTTTTATGCCAAGCTCGAAGGACAACACAATGTTGCCGCCACAGTGTCCTCGTTTAGCCAGGCTTTTATACACGACCCCACAAGCGGTGTAACAAGGCCTTGCAGGGAGGAATTAGCTTTTTGCGAGAGGCGCTTTGTCACAGTCCGGGATCTTTTATATTGAGTAGATCGGGACTAGCAGTCAGGACTCGTTGTCGTCTATTTCGGTCCGAAGACCTTCACCAACCGACTCTCAGGCAAAAGTCCGGCTGGTCAAAGAACAAAGTTTACAGGATATTAATTATAACACCTCTGGACCTGTCTAGTCATTTCATATTCTGTTCACTTTGCATCACAAGCAGAGTTTACACTTAGATCTGAGCAGCTGGCAAAACTAGATTTCAAAAGTTTCAAAGTGCCTTCCTTTTGCGTAAAACTGCTCCGTAACAGCAGCAACGCTTAAATTTTATCGTCTATAATTGAAGATTGATTGATTAATTGATTGATTGATTGATTGATCCGGGTTCCTCTGTATTCCAACCATTACATATACCTTGTCTAGATTCGGAAACATCATGGTATGGAACGCGCCCTCCTGGAGCGACCTCGCACCCCAATTTATGCACGGATTTCCACGGAGACTCGTTGCAGCTGCACACGGGGGCTTTCTGGAGGGGAACGTGTGTGTCGCGGCGAAAGTCTCTAATCAGTCGATGAGGAGCCTCGCCACCGGCGATATCGCTGCCTTCTGCTCCCAGCAGGCATTGTCAAACCTCGGTCTGACAATGTCCGAGCTGTTCATGGCCAGAAAATCGGCCCTTTCATACTCCGGGAAGAGCAAGCTACCCTCGCGTTTGGTGCAAGTGATGGTTCGCTTCGGGGTGGACCTCCTGACCTTTTCGCCACTGGATGCCGACTCTCTGGCGACACTGACTCGCCACACGGCCGCGCTGCAACAGAACCATCTGACGTGGGTGCCAGCCGGCTCAGACGACGGCGACTGCAGCAGCAGCGAAGAAGAAGAGGTCGAGCTGGACTCGGCGGTTGTCTGCTCCAGGCTGAGCGTCCACGACAGCCAGCTGCTGCAGTCCGACTCCAGCAGATATCAGACCGCCTTGGTGAAGCACTTTTTGGGGGGAGAGGGGGAGGGTGTGTCCTCACCCAGCCGTGCGAGCCGCCGGAGGGAAGGCCCGCAAGGGGGGGCCACCATCGCTGGCGTTGGAAGCAGTGGGAGAAGGAAGCGACGACGTCGGCAGGCCGTTGGTGCGGAAGAGGCAGGCAATGCCGCGGAAGGGGGCCAACCGGAGCAGGAAGAAAATCGCCAGCAGGAGCAGAGGGAACGCCTTGCGGGGGTGGCTGGGGTAGCCTTGCGCTATGTTCCAGAAGGCTCGTCCCTGGGACATCTGAGGGACTTCCTGTCAAAACACAGGCCCTTGTCCCGTGCGGTACGTATGAACTAAACGAATGCAGCTACCTGTTCACACAGTCCAAAGCTCTCCTTGCGACCACTCTCGTAAGGGAACAGCTCCAGTGACGACCACCACTGTGAAACGCCGTTTGAATTGACACCCTGATTCGCATTAGTCAACAATGCAATAAGATATATGCACTGCTTGCTTGATCATCAAATTGCTGTTCGTTGTACTGAAAGACCTCAAATCAAGAGTTTACGATGATTTCCTGCTGGAGCAATTGTGAGCGTATGTCAGTGATGACCGGCACTCTTTCGAATTCCCGAGGTGGTCGCTTACGAGAGCTTCCATTCTAAAAATAACTTTAGTGAAAATTCACATATCCCGGCCAACGCCCTAAGTTTCCCTCTCTATCCCTCACTTTCTCTTGATTCTCATAATCTAACTAATGCAGAAGTTTTAAGAAATTCTGAACGTTAGAAGATTTTCGCGCGAGCGTCCTTAAAACAAATATTGGTTAGCAAAGGGCCGCTTCAGGACTGACGTTTATAAATTTTCCTATTTCAATCGCATGGTTGATCTATGGAACAATCTGCCTCTTTTTATTAATGTAAATGTACTAGTTATGTTGTTTTTAAGAAGGAGTGCATTATACACTACCACTGAAAATTTCTGCAGAATGTAACAGTGTTTTTTATGATCAGTTTTTATATATTTTTAGGAATTTGGGATACTTCTGTTTAGTTTTGTCCTGTTCTTATGATCAGTTTTTATATATATTTTTAGGATTTTGGGATATTTTTGTTTTGTCTTTTATGTATATAGTCGGAATCTAGAATGGGAATATTGAATTAATGTTAGCATTGTTTTATCTTGATTAGCAATTAGATAGGTAGGGTGGGAATAGTGGCTGATTTTATAATTTTATAGTTAATGTTTATTTACTACAATGTCGGGAGGTTCATTTTTATAAGGAACTATGTCAGTTCTGTATGAACTGATCCCAATTATACTTTATTGTACAAGTATGATTAAAGCGAGTAAATAAATAAATAAAAAACGGTCCTGATAAACTCCCTTTTCAGAACATTTCCGCTGCAGCCGAAGGCACAACAGACACCGCACTCGAGGAGGCTGCCCGCAGACTTGGAGGGGAGAGGCTCGCTCCCGCTGTCCGCGAGTCACTTCAGGCCATATGGGATCTGGCCAAGCGCGAGTGCACCTGTTTGCCTGCCCCAGAGGGTCCCTCCTCCCTAAGTGCCTCCGCTTCACCGTCGGAGCGTTGCCCATACCGATCAAGCGACGCACGCCGGGAGCCCATGAACCCGGCCCTAAAGGATTGCACGGCGACCAACTGCATCGTATGCCAGTTCTTCGCCGTGTACCAGGAGATGACCAAGGCGGCCATCCACACCGGCCTCAACAAGAGCGTCCGCCTGCAGGCAATGGTCACCGCGGGAACCTACATGGCGGAGTTGGCGTGGTCCGAAGCTGTCGCTACGATCGCTGATGGACCACGTCAGCTCAAGGCCCGATTTGCGGAGCTCTTGTGCTGCAAAGAGGACAAGGTTCACTGCGTTCTCGCCGTGGGCTACCTGGCCAAGTTCCTGCCCCAGCTTGCCGATGTGTGGCTTTCGTCTGGTTGGGGGATGTTCTGGCGGGAGCTCAGGAAAGTGGGCACCTCCCTATTTTACCAAGGCACCGACGAAGCCCGGTGGAGCGTGCTGGCCTTTATCAGGGAGACCTGCCTCGAAGCAGACAGCTCGTGGCATTACTACCTGTCACCGAGGCAAGAGGAAGCCTAGAAGGATTCTTCACAGGAAGTATTTGCTCCAGTAAATACATCTGTACAAACATTTCATGTTCTGGCAGTACAAAAAAGTATTTTTCAGTTCAGTACACCGCTACACAGCACACCACTAGCAGAGCTGTGCCATTGATGTTTTTCTACTGCTCTTGTGCACAGGGATGGACACTAATATTATTATTGCACTAATTATTATTCTCACCCGTGTACACAATTTTACCTGGCCCAAACCTTTTCCGGGACTAAGAGATTGCTTAATATTGTATTGCACACAATTCAGTGCGACAAACTCTTGTATGCCCCTTTGTTTGGGAAATAGTAAATATTTGGCTCTCCAAAACACTGCCATTTATAGACTGGATCCACTCCAGTTGAAGTTAAAAGTTGCAGGCAGTCCACTTGGTAACATTTTAACCCTTTCTCTCCTGAGTGATCAACTTAAATTTTCTCTTTCATAGCTTGTTCTGATAAAAGCTGATTGGACTCAATGCTCGATCACTACATCACTCATACATTTTCTTCTCAACAGGTTGTGAGAATTTGTACTATGAGCTCAGGAGTGAAAAAGGGTTAAGCTTTTTTACTGGACCAGGGACCAATTCAATAAAACATTATTTTAGAAGTGTACTTTACAAATGGGACCAACTTTCTCACATGTTTAAACATGCTGTAATCCCAAACCATGGGCAATCACTGTTGCAGTTTATGCATTTGAGACCTGCATCTAACATTTTGCAGAAATTTGTCAGATTAGAGTGCATTAATTATGAAGTACACTTCAAGTACAATTTATAGTCTTAAAACAAAATGTATGCCTTTGTAACATCACTTCTTTTTTTCTCTCTTTCTTCCTTTTTCCTCTGATAACCTTAAAGCTTGCAATGTTCATGTTTGACTATCATCATGGTAATCTTCCATCTGCATTTGAAAATTTCTTCACTACCATTACTGCAGTCCACAATCATAACACTAGTTTAGCTTCCAAAGCTTCACTCAATGTTCCACAAATTATAACAGATTATGGTAAATTTGGTATCAGATATAAAGGTGTTGTAACCTGGAATGCACTTAGTGAAAATCTTAGGAACCTCAAACCCAAATCTAAGTTTAAGGAAGTCAGACTGAAGCTCCTTTCACAATACTAAGCTCAATTAATCTCATTTATCTTAGTTCTTTAGCAGTTAGACATATCCTATCCATCATATAGTTACATTTATATTTTCTATATATCTCTATGCATTGTGTGCGTGTGTGCGTGCGTGCGTGTGTGTGTGTGTGTGTGTGTTTGTGCTTTGTAATGTATGCTGTTGGGAAGTCTGGTGTGTGTGTGTGTGTGTGTGTGTGTGTGTGCCTGAGTGAGTATGAGATTATGTAAGTAGTTACTTAGTCCTCTCAGTTCAACACTTACAGTACATGTTCCCTGTGTTTGTTATTTGATTCATGTATTTTTGCCTACTTAGTCTTGTTTCATCATATTCCCTGGGAAACCTGACTCGAATAGTTCTTACTACTTCAGGTCTCCCAGTATTATTATTACTCATTATTGTAAACAGAAATTTATTTATTTTTATCTTTGTTACAGTCATTATTGTTACATTGTTTACCAAACCAATAATAATAATAATAGTGTTCCTCAGAAAAAATTGCATGTAATACACTTAATTAATTAATCTCCACTTCCCGCCTCAATTAGCCTCTGCTATCTGTGGGATAGTGTTTATTCTGAACAATGTTTTTTGGAATTATAAAATTTGTTGCTGTGTTGTTGTTATATAGGATTGTTATTCGTTCAACAAGAAGTCGTTTATCCACAAACAATTTTATAGAGAACTTGATTTGTAATAAATATTCTAATAGTTACTCTTATTTATAACTACTTGTAAATAGTTTGCCTAACACACAGCTCTCTGGTAGAGCATTGTTGCTACATTTGTGAAATTTAGTAATGTGAATAGATACCGTGTTCAAATAAATATTCAGTTCAGTTCAAACTTTATCTCACCGAAGCTGGTTTGTTGACTACAATGAATCTCAATGGCTTGGAAATTCTCTCCAATCCATGAAAGAAATTTTTAGTTGTCAATTGATAACTGTCCGATGAAACAGTCAAGTTTGGTAAAAGCAGCAAGAAACCAGGTCAAATCGGAAACCATTTTGCGTGGGAGTTGGGAGAATTCTTTTTCGATCACAACTCTGATCCCGACATATATAATAAATGAAGGCATTTCTCTATCAAACTGAGAAGTTCTATGTTATAAAACAAGTAGAACAGCTTCAACTCGGTGCTCCGATCAGAAATAAAGCAAGAACACTTAAGAATTAGGTACTTTGGCTCGCCTACGCGTTTCAATTCTCCCTACACTTCTTTCGAAGCTCGCGCTTTTAATATTTCTGAACGGAGCACGCTTGAAGCTGTTCTATTTGTTAACTAAACCTCACCTGGACAGGCCGCTCCTGAGATCACAAGCAGCGACGTAGCTGGATAATAAATTGGCCCTGAAAAATGAAACCACGATGAGCATTTTGAAATTTAAACGCCATACGAAATCGTCTACTTGCCACTTCACCGCGCGTACGCTAAGATTGAGTTTTGTAAACACAAATAATCTTGGTCTTACTTTCTCTAAAATAAACAGGAGAGTATAAGTTCCGAAGGTTTGAAAACATTTTGCCGAATACGTCGTGTTATAGGCCGAATGAAGCTAACCTTTATGCGCATCTCAGCTGCTTTGCCCGTCGTCAAAACGTCCGGAAAAACTGTACACACGGTAGCTCTGTCTGAGAGGAAGCGTCCTGCGCTGTTCCCGTGGAAGGAACGGTTGATTTAAGGGCGAAATAAGGGTGTCAGAAGGAGGCACTGTACAATTCACTGAATTGAACGTGCGACAATAACAATGGCAATGAGCGTGCGCGTCTCAACACACCGCTGACCGGGTAAACAAAAGCTTGCAAGCATTTAAAAGATGGTGTATTTTTAAAAGATCGCAGGAAGCGATCATCTTTTCTCTTGTGTGTCTATGCTGACAATCTTTCCTTCTTTCTTTTGGGGCGGTTGGCGAGTGGCTGGCGATCCCTCGGGCCCCCGCACACACGACCGGAAGTGACAGCGCTTCATGCGCCTCCGAGGTTTTCAAAAAATATGATATTAAAAAGATGGGAGGGAGGAAGTCTTTCTCTTTTTTCCGTGTGTGTTTATGCTAGGTAGCAATCTTTCCTTCTTTCTTTTGGGTACGCGAGTGACCGCCACCCGCTCGCACACACGCCTGTGGAACCGGAAGTTGAGAGCGCTTCTTCGAGCGCCCTTTTTAACCCCAACAACTCATTGAAATCGCCCGTTCACCTCCCTAAACCCACCCTTATTCACCGGTTCCGGCTCTTAGCACGCAAATCGAGCCCCGTAAAAGCGCTGAACTGATTGCGCTCTGAGCATTCAAGTCGACAACACGCGTTGAGAAGGACACGATGAATCCAGCCGGAGAAGGAGATTGTAGCCACGGTAAGTGTTCTAACTGAGCTCTCAGGAATTTACACATGTTACATGTCCCGCCATGGCTTAACTAGAAATTCTTTGTCGAATATTCAGGCGAAACGGGCCGCCCAGAACCAGCCGTGATCAAAGAAGAGAAAATGCTGCCACGAGAGGTTAGTCAGTGTCAATTTCCTCACTACGAGATCGGTTTATTTTTCGCACAAATGACGTCATCAAGTGACAGCGAACGAACGAAGCGCTCGCAACAGTTAACCGTAGCGCTCTCACAACGGGCGATCCAACCAATCACAGCGCACTGCACATTGACCCTATCGAACAGTAGCGCTTGCAAAAGCCATGCAGCGCTGAGAGCGTGCGCGATTCGACCAATCACAGCACAGAAAAGCCAATTTTACCGCTTCAAGTTTAAGCAAAGCCCTTTCACCAGGGTTTAGAAGAACCAGCACACAACTTTAAAACGTACCCAAGGCAATTAGAAAAAAAAACCCATTTGAACTATATTTCTTAGCGACACTTTTAATGCACCCAATCCACCCCCCCTTCTCCCCCCTCCCCCTCAAAAAATCAGTTATATGCCCACACGTCCGACACAAAATGTATGTTAAAAATATCAATGTCATGGAGTGGTAAAGTGATGACATCATAAAAATATAATGTTCTGAAATCGTGGATTTAATTCACTCCTTCTCCCCCCCCCCCCCCCCCAAAAAAAAATAAAAGAAAAAAATCCTTCTCATTCACACACCCACACGTCCGACACAAAATGACAAAATGTATGTTAAAAACATTGCTGCCATAGAAAAATATAAATAAAAAATAAGAATAAAAAATTAAAAAATATATTAAAATTCAACAGATAAAAAGAACTGAAAAATGTTCACACACAAAAAATTGGCTCATCAGCTGTGAAAATTGCATGGTGTGGTCTAGAGGTTCGAATGTGAAAGTTTTGCAAAATGATGTCACACTTTACCATTCTTGTCCAACAAGGATTTATCTGCAAATTCATTCAATCAACAGGATGACTGAATTGTCAGTCATTTCATGTATCATTGGCTAGGATTGAAAATCTAAAGTTGTAGTCATTATTAAATACAATACAATAAATTATTTATTCCTCCTTATATCAAATTGTAAGATTACATACATACATACATACATACTTTATTGAAGCTCCCTTATCCAGGGCTGTTCCGCTACAATGTATTAAATAACTATATATATATATATATTACAAAAATTATAAGTTACAACTGATTAATACATAAGATAGATAAAAATAAATGAAAAGTGAAAACATTATAAAATATTTCAACACATCAACTATCATCAAATATATCTAAAAATATATTAATATTGAAAATTTTGTGCAAGACAATATTGAAAATAATTGTAGAATTGCATAGATAGCTATAATCGCTCTGCCATGAGTAGGTTACATACCCTCCTCCTGAAAACCTTAGTATCTGCTACTTTCTTTACATCATTTGGAAGACTATTAAATAACTTAGCCCCCCTAAACGCAAAAGACCTTTGACCAGTGGCTAGTCTGAACTTTGGTAAGTTTAGGTCACCGTTATTCCGGGTTATTCTATTGTGAATACTTGACCGCCGTACAAACTTGTCAGAGAGGTATCCTGGTGCTTGACTGTGTAAGCATTTATGCGTCATTACCAGGTCTTTTAAGAGAAGTTTGTCATTGACACTTAACCATTTCAGCGATTTGCGTCCCTCGGAAATGTGGTCATACTTGTTCAGACCTAAAACAATTCTGCAGGCGTAATTTTGAACTAGCTGTAGCTAGATTGCCGGGGGTCAGTGGAAATACAAGATCTGTTTTTTTTTTGGTGATGTTTAAAATAATTGGAAATTTAGCTGAGTGACTGCACTGGATTCATCGAAATACGTACTAGTAAACAACAGAAAACAATAGTAATAACTGCTACAGTATAACAATGTTATAATAATAATGTCATTATATGCAGTCTATTCGTGTTTCAATACCAACCATATACATATTTTTAATCAATTTTCAGGAATTCCAGATAATTCCGTCACCCCTGTTCCCCGGACTTGTAGAAATTTGTCGAGAGGATGGGCCGTACGTCTGTTTTAACCAGCTGAGAGCACGCTATTTACAAAACTTACCGAGAGGCACTTTAAGTGGCTGGGTTCACCGGCTAGAGATTGCAAAGTTAAGATGCACCGACAAAGAACACGCAATTTTAAAGTGCATTGTCCCAGAAGAGAAAGGGAAACCCTTTTTCCTGGTAAAGCCAAAACATGCACAACAGTTACTTGACCGAAGCAGAGATAGATTGCCTGACCTCCGCATTCGTGCAGTTGCAACTAACCCGGGGTTCAACGGTATGGGTTACAGCACAGTTTCTGCCAGTACTCCAGCCATGCTGCTGCCAACTGTCGGAGAGCCCTGGAGAATTCCCTCCACAGCAACAGCACTGCAGTTGCCGCAACCACCGGCGCAACAAGTAGCCTGTGGAAGTCCAAAATCCCCACCCTGCTACCAGTTGGACAGTCAATTGGAAGGAATTGAGCAACGGAGCAACGAGGACGATCGCCAGAGTGATTTGGAGGATGAGACTGCAGACACTCCTGTGAGTCCACCACCAGAAAGCAAGCACAAATCACGTATCGGACACACCATACCGGACAAGGAGATGTCTTTGTCCCTGAAAAGAGACCTCGTAGAGTTAACTGACTTCTATACTGCAAACTTTGAGGGCAGGAGAAGAGGACCAGGCCTTGCACAACCGACCATGGACAAAATCATCGAGCATCTCAAGATGTATTTCTACTACATCAAGCACTGTCGTTGCCTGGAGCCCAAACTTAGCCACCTTGAGAATAGGCCCCTCCTGGAGGACTATGCCACGTACTTGACAGAAGTCCGTCACCTGAAGGCAGTCACAATCAGTCGTAACATCCATGGCTTGGAGAAAGGTCTGCTGTTCGTCCTGAGAGACACACCGGCCCACGAACGAGACCAGTCAGAGCCCCTCGCTGCCTTGAGAAACATGCGACTTCAGTGCGAAAAGGCGGCCCGCCTTGACAAGGTGAAGGACAGGGAGGGGGTGGGGTGTAAGCCCAAACAGAACCTGATCTACGCAGAAATCTTGGAAGTGTGCAGAGAGCTAAAGTCCTCATTCGAAGAGGAGAGAAACACCCTTCAAAAGGCACGCAAACTACACGATTTGGTGCTGCTGCTGGTGTACCTGCATTTTGTCCCGAGGGCACACGAGGTGCGCACGCTTGTAGTGGAGGAAGACTGCCCAGCTGGTGACATCGTTCCGGTGGGCCCCCCAGAACGGGAGAATGTAATTGCATTTTATGACGACGGCTCGATAGAACTGCTGTTGACCCGATACAAGACAGACAAAACTTATGGCCCTTGTAAAGTCCCAGTGGCATACAGCAGTCCGATTGCATATTACCTCAGGCAGTATGCCGGCAAGTTCCGCCAAAAGTTGCTGCTGGGGAGTGATCATGCTTACTATTTTGTCAACTCCAGGGGCCAAGAATTTGGATCAGCTTCTGCCTTCTCCAAGTACCTTAGTCAAATCATCGAGTCCGGGACCGGGAAGAGGGGTGCTGCCAACAGTATAAGACACGCAATCGCAACAAAGTTCATCGCCGACCCAGAGCTCTGTGCCAACGAGGCATTTCGCAACAGCCTTTCTCGAGTCATGCGTCACTCCCGAGAGACACAGGAGAAATGCTACGTGGATCTCACAAATGCAGCGAGATCAGAGCAAGCACTTGGAGTTCTGTCGCAGTCGGCAGGGAATGAATTGTTTGGTGACTGCATCAATACAGACAAGCCAGGCAAGCCAGGTGACAGCAGCCACCCAACGTCAGACAGCGAAGATGAACATGAACTTCAACCAACTGTTGGAGATTTGGTCGCCTTAGTCGATCCACAGAGTACCAGCCAGGATCCAGTGATCTTCATTGCCAAAGTTATTCGATTCTCCACAGGCAGAGATGAGGCAATCCTGGCCGAGTTCGAAGAGGTAGAAGAAGACTGCTTCAGGTTGAAAATTACCAGCTGTCGGCCCTGGGTAGAATCCGTGAACAGCTTGATATGGCCAATTGACATTGCATACGATGCAGAGAGCAGGGCATACAAGTTGCGAAGTCCCAAGTGTGACATCTACGAATCCGTGGTTTCACCAAGGAAGAAAAGAAAAATGGATCCCACTGAGGACTAGCCAAGTAAAGTAGTGCTACAAGTGAAAAGATTGTTGGAGTTAGTTTTTCTTTTGTTGCAGTTAATTCAAGATTAGGTGTACATGTGACGAAGCAACTCATGCAGTTGCTATGACAATGTCAGTTTATTTCACATTGTGTGAAATCAAAAACCAGGAACTTTGCAAAGTATCAAACTGGCTTACAGCCAAGATGGCCAATAACATTAATCTGAGAATTAATGACAGGTCACTAACACCAATTTCCTGGGATTAAATATAGACCAAGATCTTTCTCGGAGATACCATTTATAGTAAAGATAGTAAAGGCACAATTTTTTACAGACTGGGCTAGCCTCACAGATATTAAGTGTACAGTGAGGAAGCTTAATTATGCAGTTGCTATGACATAATATACAGCAAGGAACACTGCAAGACCAATAATTGTGTTTTTAAATATCATATACAAATCACAAGTAATAAGATTGAAATATGCAATATATGAATTCATGTGAAATAAGGGAGGAATGTAGTGATCATTAAATATCAGTTGCACTAGTCTTGGCTCGTGTCTCATGTCTTAAGCCACGATAGTACGAATTGTCGGGGGCTGAAGAGGAGTAATGTATTGTTGTTGATCGATCGCAGCGCCAGTTTGAGTTGTAGCTGAAGTAAAAGTTCCATTTTACAATACCTGTCATTGGAGAGTGTACTGGAGTCGACTGTTGGAGAGACTTGAGTGGCAAACAGTTGGCATGTAGGGTTCGTGGCGATAGCTTGAGGAGTGTTAACCGCTGTCCGTGATCGCAGACACACACAGAGTGGGCCGGGTGAGAGCTGGGGCGAGTAAAGTTTGGGGCAGATTTGGCGGTTCGTGAGCGTAGTTTAGGGGGGGAAAAACTGTGGGCAGTAAGCCTGGCGTACCAGTGAAGCGTTTGGAGTGGTTTTGGTGAAGGGGGAATGGATGGTTTGGACACATTGAAGTGATGATGATAAGAATGTGTGACGTCACTGTTGAGAAGTTGATATTAAATTGGGAATAAGAATAAGAATAATAAAGCCGGAGGTGTGTTAATGATTGTCCGAGTGGCTGTGTGTAATTTGGGCTATCAATAATGAGCTGAAATGGCGCAAAAGAAGCGAGTTTTGAGAGACGGCCATTTTGACTGCGTGCAGTGACGTCGAGCTATTGTCTCGCCTAAAGGTTTAGGCGAGACAATGGACCGAGCAATAATAGGGGAACTGGAAATGGTGCCGATGGAAAACTGAGTTATTACGCCGCCAGTGTGAACGTGTTTAGCATTAGAAATTACAATATTTCTGGTATAAACAGCACTAAATAAAGCAGCTGTTACTCACTCTTGCAATAAATAAATAAATAACTTTCCAACTGATCTGGTACTTATGTTGTGTCAGTGTAAAAAAATGTAAGGAGAATCGTATAAAACTGGCGGAGAGGACAGTGAGTAGCTTGAAGGTTGTCTCCGAGTGGCCGTGCGTCATTTGGGTTAGCAATAATGAGCTCAATGATGAAGGTAGAAAAACGCAAAGCGAGACGGCCATCACATGCATTCCCGAGGCCCGAGAAATCAGTGCTGGAATATGTCTGGAATGCAGTGACGTCGCGCTATTGTCTCGCCTAAAGGTTTAGGCTGGAACTGGAAAAGCTGAGTTATTACGCCGCCAGTGTGAACGTGTTTAGCATTAGAAATTACAATATTTCTGGTATAAACAGCACTGAATAAAGCAGCTGTTACTCACTCTTGCAATAAATAAATAAATAACTTTCCAACTGATCTGGTACTTATGCTGTGTCAGTGTAAGAAAATGTAAGGAGAATCGTATAAAACTGGCGGAGAGGACAGTGAGTAGCTTGAAGGTTGTCTCCGAGTGGCCGTGCGTCATTTGGGTTAGCAATAATGAGCTCAATGATGAAGGTAGAAAAACGCAAAGCGAGACGGCCATCACATGCATTCCCGAGGCCCGAGAAATCAGTGCTGGAATATGTCTGGAATGCAGTGACGTCGCGCTATTGTCTCGCCTAAAGGTTTAGGCTGGAACTGGAAAAGCTGAGTTATTACGCCGCCAGTGTGAACGTGTTTAGCATTAGAAATTACAATATTTCTGGTATAAACAGCACTAAATAAAGCAGCTGTTACTCACTCTTGCAATAAATAAATAAATAACTTTCCAACTGATCTGGTACTTATGCTGTGTCAGTGTAAGAAAATGTAAGGAGAATCGTATAAAACTGGCGGAGAGGACAGTGAGTAGCTTGAAGGTTGTCTCCGAGTGGCCGTGCGTCATTTGGGTTAGCAATAATGAGCTCAATGATGAAGGTAGAAAAACGCAAAGCGAGACGGCCATCACATGCATTCCCGAGGCCCGAGAAATCAGTGCTGGAATATGTCTGGAATGCAGTGACGTCGCGCTACTGTCTCGCCTAAAGGTTTAGGCGAGACAATGGAGCGAGCAAAAAACTTGGAACTGGAAATTATGCCGATGGAAAACTGAGTTCTTACGCCGCCAATGTCAATTGTGTTTAGCATTACAAGTGATGAGACGATATTTCTATGTTACTATAAAATAGCCATGAATAACAACAGTAAGTAAAACTGTTAGTCACTGCCGCTGCGTTTTATATGACCGGCTTATGTATTGCTGGAAAAAACCTAAATGCTCGTATGCAAATACTGAACTGAAAATGTTTCTGCGACCGGGGGAGTCAGTCAGTTCCCACGCAGTTCACGGTCGGACCCGCGCGGAATATATTATTCAGAAACAACGTTTGATTAAAAGCGACAGTCGTGGGTTTTAATTGCACTGACAGAAAACTATACAGCCAGCTTGAAACTGTTGCCTCGGATTAAGGTAAGTTGAATGTATGACGACGTACCGCTTAAAGACTTGGCATTTGATGAGCATTTTTTTATGCACTTTTGACGTCTGCAGCTAAAAAGTTTTTGTAGTTCGAATTCTTCTTGTTGATTTGTGAGTGGCCGCGAAGAGGATAACTGGTTGAGTTCTGCGGAACTAAGTAGCATGGGGAAGTTAATGCAGTCGGAAAGACTTTCTCGTAACTCGCCTCGACATTGTCTTCTTCAAAGCTGTTAAGCGAAAGATATGCAAGTCAGTAGTCTTTCAGTCCTGAATTCTCTGATTTCTCGCGCGATCCAAAAGATGTAAATCGGTATAATTGCTGGTCGTTCCAACAAAGCTTCCTCGTGCAGGGGGGACTCATACACTAGGACTACTAGTTTTCAAAACGGTGGCGGCGGTTACCGGCCACCGAGTTTTGAATTCACGAATTTTGCCGAGATGCGTATTGAGCGAGCTGAGTAGCGGGTCAGGATTCCCGTTTCATTGTTCGTTTTCTTCGACAGTACATAGTAAGACTGGTCAATTTTCGTAGACTTGTGATGCATCCGGGCAAATTACAGTTCTTGTCTTTATTTCTCCTGTACTTTTTTCTATGACGTTTTTGTTCACGTAAATACAAGAAAAGTGTACGCCCTAAGCTTGCAAGATTTGTACTCTGGAGTTTCTTGTTTACGATTTACGCACGGCATAAAATTTTGCCGATCGGTGCAGTTTTCAATGATCACAAAGTCGTGTAATAAATCTCCTGTTGACCGATGAGATATATATATGTATATACAGTCGAAGCTCCCCGCGCAAGCGACCACCTCGGGAATTCGGGATTGATTGATTGATTGATTGATTGATTGATTGTTGATTAATTGTTGATAGCTATGCCCAGAAGAAAATCAAGTCTCTCTCTAAGCAAGCGCCGGCCAGCTAGGAACAACCCCTTCATACTGGACGAGGCCCCCGATGACGGGAGTGGACCAAAGAGTCAGGAAGAGTCGACTCAAGAACCGTGAGTTCCTTTTCCCGCAAAACCTAACAAACTCGCCTCGTATGTGTGTGTGTGTGTGCGCGTGGCTAAAATTTTGAACCCTCAATATCGTGTCAATGTATACAAATATCGAGTGCACTGTGGGAAGAGTTCAATCGGGAAATTTTCCTAGTAACGTGGAGAAACACGCAGTACTTATCACATTTCGAACTTAAACATCTTTCTGGTGACATGAGTTTGTGCGGTTTTGTGCGCATTTTGGAACCAAGACCTTCCCACGACGCACTCGATATTTGCATGTACTGACATATAATTTGTGCAAACACAGCCGTACATATATACATGGAGTTTTGTCGAAAGTACTCAATCATCATCTTCATTCCTGGCAGGCTCGCCTCTGACGGTGATTGCCTCGTGCTCCCGACGTCGCAGTAAGTACACAACAAGCCGGTCAGACTTTTAACATGCCAGTCATGGATCATTGTTTTGGCTCAAATGGCTAATTTCGTCCTTTGTAGAGAGCTCGAGAGTAGTGGGACGTCCTCCGTGCACCGCCGCCTCGACGCAGAGAGGAGAAGGGAAGAAGAAGAAGAAGACATGCAGCTTGCAGTGGAGGTTGCAACAGCGGCCGCGGAGGCAGTCGCTGTCGAAGTTGCAGCAGCAGCGGAGGCAGTCGCAGCCGATTCGACAAATGCCGCGGCAGATGCTCCTCCCCTAACAACGCCTCCCTACTTTCCAGCGGGCCTTGCAACGAGTCCGGACGAACCGCTCCAGTTCAATTTTGATCTGTTCCTCCTGGACTCGCTGCATCTCCCGCTGGGGCTCTTCGATGCCGATGGCTCTGGGTCCGTCACCTTCGACAGCGTCGACCAGTGCGAGGAATACTGCGAAGGCTTTGTGACCCAGCGGCTGCTGTCCACCGCAGCCGAGCGCGCAGGAGACCACGACGCGACCACCGCGAGCCCCCTGAACAAGGAGGAGATGTTTCACCGGGAAGGCAGCGGACTCCAGCGCTTCCTGGCCACGGGTATCGCCTCCTGCGACGAACACCTGTCTCGAGTCAGGAGAGACCGGTTAGTACTTCTTGTTCGTTTGTTTGTCTGTCTGTTTGTTTGTTTGTTTGTTTGTTTTTTCTTGCCCCAAATCCCAGACATGTTATTTTGCCCCCCCCCCCCCCCCCCCTCACCGAATCTAATGAATGGACTTTAAAAGCTTTATCGGTTCAATCAATTCCGAATTTTATGTCTGATTATATTTAACAATTATTCTACGAGGGCGCGCCGTCTATGAAATGATAAATAACCAACGAGGCGCCGCGCAGAAAAGAGAAATACTCAAAGTCAACTCTTCGATTATTTCGAAAGGAAAGCCATACCTGCGGTGTTTATAGCGCTGGCTGTCGGTACCATCAATTCAATAACAAGCATCTACTCGGCAGACTATGGTGATTGCTCAGTGATCTTCTTCGACTGAACTTGCTTCTCTTTCTTCGTTAAAATATCCAAGTTTTATGCCAAGCTCGAAGGACAACACAATGTTGCCGCCACAGTGTCCTCGTTTAGCCAGGCTTTTATACACGACCCCACAAGCGGTGTAACAAGGCCTTGCAGGGAGGAATTAGCTTTTTGCGAGAGGCGCTTTGTCACAGTCCGGGATCTTTTATATTGAGTAGATCGGGACTAGCAGTCAGGACTCGTTGTCGTCTATTTCGGTCCGAAGACCTTCACCAACCGACTCTCAGGCAAAAGTCCGGCTGGTCAAAGAACAAAGTTTACAGGATATTAATTATAACACCTCTGGACCTGTCTAGTCATTTCATATTCTGTTCACTTTGCATCACAAGCAGAGTTTACACTTAGATCTGAGCAGCTGGCAAAACTAGATTTCAAAAGTTTCAAAGTGCCTTCCTTTTGCGTAAAACTGCTCCGTAACAGCAGCAACGCTTAAATTTTATCGTCTATAATTGAAGATTGATTGATTAATTGATTGATTGATTGATTGATCCGGGTTCCTCTGTATTCCAACCATTACATATACCTTGTCTAGATTCGGAAACATCATGGTATGGAACGCGCCCTCCTGGAGCGACCTCGCACCCCAATTTATGCACGGATTTCCACGGAGACTCGTTGCAGCTGCACACGGGGGCTTTCTGGAGGGGAACGTGTGTGTCGCGGCGAAAGTCTCTAATCAGTCGATGAGGAGCCTCGCCACCGGCGATATCGCTGCCTTCTGCTCCCAGCAGGCATTGTCAAACCTCGGTCTGACAATGTCCGAGCTGTTCATGGCCAGAAAATCGGCCCTTTCATACTCCGGGAAGAGCAAGCTACCCTCGCGTTTGGTGCAAGTGATGGTTCGCTTCGGGGTGGACCTCCTGACCTTTTCGCCACTGGATGCCGACTCTCTGGCGACACTGACTCGCCACACGGCCGCGCTGCAACAGAACCATCTGACGTGGGTGCCAGCCGGCTCAGACGACGGCGACTGCAGCAGCAGCGAAGAAGAAGAGGTCGAGCTGGACTCGGCGGTTGTCTGCTCCAGGCTGAGCGTCCACGACAGCCAGCTGCTGCAGTCCGACTCCAGCAGATATCAGACCGCCTTGGTGAAGCACTTTTTGGGGGGAGAGGGGGAGGGTGTGTCCTCACCCAGCCGTGCGAGCCGCCGGAGGGAAGGCCCGCAAGGGGGGGCCACCATCGCTGGCGTTGGAAGCAGTGGGAGAAGGAAGCGACGACGTCGGCAGGCCGTTGGTGCGGAAGAGGCAGGCAATGCCGCGGAAGGGGGCCAACCGGAGCAGGAAGAAAATCGCCAGCAGGAGCAGAGGGAACGCCTTGCGGGGGTGGCTGGGGTAGCCTTGCGCTATGTTCCAGAAGGCTCGTCCCTGGGACATCTGAGGGACTTCCTGTCAAAACACAGGCCCTTGTCCCGTGCGGTACGTATGAACTAAACGAATGCAGCTACCTGTTCACACAGTCCAAAGCTCTCCTTGCGACCACTCTCGTAAGGGAACAGCTCCAGTGACGACCACCACTGTGAAACGCCGTTTGAATTGACACCCTGATTCGCATTAGTCAACAATGCAATAAGATATATGCACTGCTTGCTTGATCATCAAATTGCTGTTCGTTGTACTGAAAGACCTCAAATCAAGAGTTTACGATGATTTCCTGCTGGAGCAATTGTGAGCGTATGTCAGTGATGACCGGCACTCTTTCGAATTCCCGAGGTGGTCGCTTACGAGAGCTTCCATTCTAAAAATAACTTTAGTGAAAATTCACATATCCCGGCCAACGCCCTAAGTTTCCCTCTCTATCCCTCACTTTCTCTTGATTCTCATAATCTAACTAATGCAGAAGTTTTAAGAAATTCTGAACGTTAGAAGATTTTCGCGCGAGCGTCCTTAAAACAAATATTGGTTAGCAAAGGGCCGCTTCAGGACTGACGTTTATAAATTTTCCTATTTCAATCGCATGGTTGATCTATGGAACAATCTGCCTCTTTTTATTAATGTAAATGTACTAGTTATGTTGTTTTTAAGAAGGAGTGCATTATACACTACCACTGAAAATTTCTGCAGAATGTAACAGTGTTTTTTATGATCAGTTTTTATATATTTTTAGGAATTTGGGATACTTCTGTTTAGTTTTGTCCTGTTCTTATGATCAGTTTTTATATATATTTTTAGGATTTTGGGATATTTTTGTTTTGTCTTTTATGTATATAGTCGGAATCTAGAATGGGAATATTGAATTAATGTTAGCATTGTTTTATCTTGATTAGCAATTAGATAGGTAGGGTGGGAATAGTGGCTGATTTTATAATTTTATAGTTAATGTTTATTTACTACAATGTCGGGAGGTTCATTTTTATAAGGAACTATGTCAGTTCTGTATGAACTGATCCCAATTATACTTTATTGTACAAGTATGATTAAAGCGAGTAAATAAATAAATAAAAAACGGTCCTGATAAACTCCCTTTTCAGAACATTTCCGCTGCAGCCGAAGGCACAACAGACACCGCACTCGAGGAGGCTGCCCGCAGACTTGGAGGGGAGAGGCTCGCTCCCGCTGTCCGCGAGTCACTTCAGGCCATATGGGATCTGGCCAAGCGCGAGTGCACCTGTTTGCCTGCCCCAGAGGGTCCCTCCTCCCTAAGTGCCTCCGCTTCACCGTCGGAGCGTTGCCCATACCGATCAAGCGACGCACGCCGGGAGCCCATGAACCCGGCCCTAAAGGATTGCACGGCGACCAACTGCATCGTATGCCAGTTCTTCGCCGTGTACCAGGAGATGACCAAGGCGGCCATCCACACCGGCCTCAACAAGAGCGTCCGCCTGCAGGCAATGGTCACCGCGGGAACCTACATGGCGGAGTTGGCGTGGTCCGAAGCTGTCGCTACGATCGCTGATGGACCACGTCAGCTCAAGGCCCGATTTGCGGAGCTCTTGTGCTGCAAAGAGGACAAGGTTCACTGCGTTCTCGCCGTGGGCTACCTGGCCAAGTTCCTGCCCCAGCTTGCCGATGTGTGGCTTTCGTCTGGTTGGGGGATGTTCTGGCGGGAGCTCAGGAAAGTGGGCACCTCCCTATTTTACCAAGGCACCGACGAAGCCCGGTGGAGCGTGCTGGCCTTTATCAGGGAGACCTGCCTCGAAGCAGACAGCTCGTGGCATTACTACCTGTCACCGAGGCAAGAGGAAGCCTAGAAGGATTCTTCACAGGAAGTATTTGCTCCAGTAAATACATCTGTACAAACATTTCATGTTCTGGCAGTACAAAAAAGTATTTTTCAGTTCAGTACACCGCTACACAGCACACCACTAGCAGAGCTGTGCCATTGATGTTTTTCTACTGCTCTTGTGCACAGGGATGGACACTAATATTATTATTGCACTAATTATTATTCTCACCCGTGTACACAATTTTACCTGGCCCAAACCTTTTCCGGGACTAAGAGATTGCTTAATATTGTATTGCACACAATTCAGTGCGACAAACTCTTGTATGCCCCTTTGTTTGGGAAATAGTAAATATTTGGCTCTCCAAAACACTGCCATTTATAGACTGGATCCACTCCAGTTGAAGTTAAAAGTTGCAGGCAGTCCACTTGGTAACATTTTAACCCTTTCTCTCCTGAGTGATCAACTTAAATTTTCTCTTTCATAGCTTGTTCTGATAAAAGCTGATTGGACTCAATGCTCGATCACTACATCACTCATACATTTTCTTCTCAACAGGTTGTGAGAATTTGTACTATGAGCTCAGGAGTGAAAAAGGGTTAAGCTTTTTTACTGGACCAGGGACCAATTCAATAAAACATTATTTTAGAAGTGTACTTTACAAATGGGACCAACTTTCTCACATGTTTAAACATGCTGTAATCCCAAACCATGGGCAATCACTGTTGCAGTTTATGCATTTGAGACCTGCATCTAACATTTTGCAGAAATTTGTCAGATTAGAGTGCATTAATTATGAAGTACACTTCAAGTACAATTTATAGTCTTAAAACAAAATGTATGCCTTTGTAACATCACTTCTTTTTTTCTCTCTTTCTTCCTTTTTCCTCTGATAACCTTAAAGCTTGCAATGTTCATGTTTGACTATCATCATGGTAATCTTCCATCTGCATTTGAAAATTTCTTCACTACCATTACTGCAGTCCACAATCATAACACTAGTTTAGCTTCCAAAGCTTCACTCAATGTTCCACAAATTATAACAGATTATGGTAAATTTGGTATCAGATATAAAGGTGTTGTAACCTGGAATGCACTTAGTGAAAATCTTAGGAACCTCAAACCCAAATCTAAGTTTAAGGAAGTCAGACTGAAGCTCCTTTCACAATACTAAGCTCAATTAATCTCATTTATCTTAGTTCTTTAGCAGTTAGACATATCCTATCCATCATATAGTTACATTTATATTTTCTATATATCTCTATGCATTGTGTGCGTGTGTGCGTGCGTGCGTGTGTGTGTGTGTGTGTGTGTTTGTGCTTTGTAATGTATGCTGTTGGGAAGTCTGGTGTGTGTGTGTGTGTGTGTGTGTGTGTGTGCCTGAGTGAGTATGAGATTATGTAAGTAGTTACTTAGTCCTCTCAGTTCAACACTTACAGTACATGTTCCCTGTGTTTGTTATTTGATTCATGTATTTTTGCCTACTTAGTCTTGTTTCATCATATTCCCTGGGAAACCTGACTCGAATAGTTCTTACTACTTCAGGTCTCCCAGTATTATTATTACTCATTATTGTAAACAGAAATTTATTTATTTTTATCTTTGTTACAGTCATTATTGTTACATTGTTTACCAAACCAATAATAATAATAATAGTGTTCCTCAGAAAAAATTGCATGTAATACACTTAATTAATTAATCTCCACTTCCCGCCTCAATTAGCCTCTGCTATCTGTGGGATAGTGTTTATTCTGAACAATGTTTTTTGGAATTATAAAATTTGTTGCTGTGTTGTTGTTATATAGGATTGTTATTCGTTCAACAAGAAGTCGTTTATCCACAAACAATTTTATAGAGAACTTGATTTGTAATAAATATTCTAATAGTTACTCTTATTTATAACTACTTGTAAATAGTTTGCCTAACACACAGCTCTCTGGTAGAGCATTGTTGCTACATTTGTGAAATTTAGTAATGTGAATAGATACCGTGTTCAAATAAATATTCAGTTCAGTTCAAACTTTATCTCACCGAAGCTGGTTTGTTGACTACAATGAATCTCAATGGCTTGGAAATTCTCTCCAATCCATGAAAGAAATTTTTAGTTGTCAATTGATAACTGTCCGATGAAACAGTCAAGTTTGGTAAAAGCAGCAAGAAACCAGGTCAAATCGGAAACCATTTTGCGTGGGAGTTGGGAGAATTCTTTTTCGATCACAACTCTGATCCCGACATATATAATAAATGAAGGCATTTCTCTATCAAACTGAGAAGTTCTATGTTATAAAACAAGTAGAACAGCTTCAACTCGGTGCTCCGATCAGAAATAAAGCAAGAACACTTAAGAATTAGGTACTTTGGCTCGCCTACGCGTTTCAATTCTCCCTACACTTCTTTCGAAGCTCGCGCTTTTAATATTTCTGAACGGAGCACGCTTGAAGCTGTTCTATTTGTTAACTAAACCTCACCTGGACAGGCCGCTCCTGAGATCACAAGCAGCGACGTAGCTGGATAATAAATTGGCCCTGAAAAATGAAACCACGATGAGCATTTTGAAATTTAAACGCCATACGAAATCGTCTACTTGCCACTTCACCGCGCGTACGCTAAGATTGAGTTTTGTAAACACAAATAATCTTGGTCTTACTTTCTCTAAAATAAACAGGAGAGTATAAGTTCCGAAGGTTTGAAAACATTTTGCCGAATACGTCGTGTTATAGGCCGAATGAAGCTAACCTTTATGCGCATCTCAGCTGCTTTGCCCGTCGTCAAAACGTCCGGAAAAACTGTACACACGGTAGCTCTGTCTGAGAGGAAGCGTCCTGCGCTGTTCCCGTGGAAGGAACGGTTGATTTAAGGGCGAAATAAGGGTGTCAGAAGGAGGCACTGTACAATTCACTGAATTGAACGTGCGACAATAACAATGGCAATGAGCGTGCGCGTCTCAACACACCGCTGACCGGGTAAACAAAAGCTTGCAAGCATTTAAAAGATGGTGTATTTTTAAAAGATCGCAGGAAGCGATCATCTTTTCTCTTGTGTGTCTATGCTGACAATCTTTCCTTCTTTCTTTTGGGGCGGTTGGCGAGTGGCTGGCGATCCCTCGGGCCCCCGCACACACGACCGGAAGTGACAGCGCTTCATGCGCCTCCGAGGTTTTCAAAAAATATGATATTAAAAAGATGGGAGGGAGGAAGTCTTTCTCTTTTTTCCGTGTGTGTTTATGCTAGGTAGCAATCTTTCCTTCTTTCTTTTGGGTACGCGAGTGACCGCCACCCGCTCGCACACACGCCTGTGGAACCGGAAGTTGAGAGCGCTTCTTCGAGCGCCCTTTTTAACCCCAACAACTCATTGAAATCGCCCGTTCACCTCCCTAAACCCACCCTTATTCACCGGTTCCGGCTCTTAGCACGCAAATCGAGCCCCGTAAAAGCGCTGAACTGATTGCGCTCTGAGCATTCAAGTCGACAACACGCGTTGAGAAGGACACGATGAATCCAGCCGGAGAAGGAGATTGTAGCCACGGTAAGTGTTCTAACTGAGCTCTCAGGAATTTACACATGTTACATGTCCCGCCATGGCTTAACTAGAAATTCTTTGTCGAATATTCAGGCGAAACGGGCCGCCCAGAACCAGCCGTGATCAAAGAAGAGAAAATGCTGCCACGAGAGGTTAGTCAGTGTCAATTTCCTCACTACGAGATCGGTTTATTTTTCGCACAAATGACGTCATCAAGTGACAGCGAACGAACGAAGCGCTCGCAACAGTTAACCGTAGCGCTCTCACAACGGGCGATCCAACCAATCACAGCGCACTGCACATTGACCCTATCGAACAGTAGCGCTTGCAAAAGCCATGCAGCGCTGAGAGCGTGCGCGATTCGACCAATCACAGCACAGAAAAGCCAATTTTACCGCTTCAAGTTTAAGCAAAGCCCTTTCACCAGGGTTTAGAAGAACCAGCACACAACTTTAAAACGTACCCAAGGCAATTAGAAAAAAAAACCCATTTGAACTATATTTCTTAGCGACACTTTTAATGCACCCAATCCACCCCCCCTTCTCCCCCCTCCCCCTCAAAAAATCAGTTATATGCCCACACGTCCGACACAAAATGTATGTTAAAAATATCAATGTCATGGAGTGGTAAAGTGATGACATCATAAAAATATAATGTTCTGAAATCGTGGATTTAATTCACTCCTTCTCCCCCCCCCCCCCCCCCAAAAAAAAATAAAAGAAAAAAATCCTTCTCATTCACACACCCACACGTCCGACACAAAATGACAAAATGTATGTTAAAAACATTGCTGCCATAGAAAAATATAAATAAAAAATAAGAATAAAAAATTAAAAAATATATTAAAATTCAACAGATAAAAAGAACTGAAAAATGTTCACACACAAAAAATTGGCTCATCAGCTGTGAAAATTGCATGGTGTGGTCTAGAGGTTCGAATGTGAAAGTTTTGCAAAATGATGTCACACTTTACCATTCTTGTCCAACAAGGATTTATCTGCAAATTCATTCAATCAACAGGATGACTGAATTGTCAGTCATTTCATGTATCATTGGCTAGGATTGAAAATCTAAAGTTGTAGTCATTATTAAATACAATACAATAAATTATTTATTCCTCCTTATATCAAATTGTAAGATTACATACATACATACATACATACTTTATTGAAGCTCCCTTATCCAGGGCTGTTCCGCTACAATGTATTAAATAACTATATATATATATATATTACAAAAATTATAAGTTACAACTGATTAATACATAAGATAGATAAAAATAAATGAAAAGTGAAAACATTATAAAATATTTCAACACATCAACTATCATCAAATATATCTAAAAATATATTAATATTGAAAATTTTGTGCAAGACAATATTGAAAATAATTGTAGAATTGCATAGATAGCTATAATCGCTCTGCCATGAGTAGGTTACATACCCTCCTCCTGAAAACCTTAGTATCTGCTACTTTCTTTACATCATTTGGAAGACTATTAAATAACTTAGCCCCCCTAAACGCAAAAGACCTTTGACCAGTGGCTAGTCTGAACTTTGGTAAGTTTAGGTCACCGTTATTCCGGGTTATTCTATTGTGAATACTTGACCGCCGTACAAACTTGTCAGAGAGGTATCCTGGTGCTTGACTGTGTAAGCATTTATGCGTCATTACCAGGTCTTTTAAGAGAAGTTTGTCATTGACACTTAACCATTTCAGCGATTTGCGTCCCTCGGAAATGTGGTCATACTTGTTCAGACCTAAAACAATTCTGCAGGCGTAATTTTGAACTAGCTGTAGCTAGATTGCCGGGGGTCAGTGGAAATACAAGATCTGTTTTTTTTTTGGTGATGTTTAAAATAATTGGAAATTTAGCTGAGTGACTGCACTGGATTCATCGAAATACGTACTAGTAAACAACAGAAAACAATAGTAATAACTGCTACAGTATAACAATGTTATAATAATAATGTCATTATATGCAGTCTATTCGTGTTTCAATACCAACCATATACATATTTTTAATCAATTTTCAGGAATTCCAGATAATTCCGTCACCCCTGTTCCCCGGACTTGTAGAAATTTGTCGAGAGGATGGGCCGTACGTCTGTTTTAACCAGCTGAGAGCACGCTATTTACAAAACTTACCGAGAGGCACTTTAAGTGGCTGGGTTCACCGGCTAGAGATTGCAAAGTTAAGATGCACCGACAAAGAACACGCAATTTTAAAGTGCATTGTCCCAGAAGAGAAAGGGAAACCCTTTTTCCTGGTAAAGCCAAAACATGCACAACAGTTACTTGACCGAAGCAGAGATAGATTGCCTGACCTCCGCATTCGTGCAGTTGCAACTAACCCGGGGTTCAACGGTATGGGTTACAGCACAGTTTCTGCCAGTACTCCAGCCATGCTGCTGCCAACTGTCGGAGAGCCCTGGAGAATTCCCTCCACAGCAACAGCACTGCAGTTGCCGCAACCACCGGCGCAACAAGTAGCCTGTGGAAGTCCAAAATCCCCACCCTGCTACCAGTTGGACAGTCAATTGGAAGGAATTGAGCAACGGAGCAACGAGGACGATCGCCAGAGTGATTTGGAGGATGAGACTGCAGACACTCCTGTGAGTCCACCACCAGAAAGCAAGCACAAATCACGTATCGGACACACCATACCGGACAAGGAGATGTCTTTGTCCCTGAAAAGAGACCTCGTAGAGTTAACTGACTTCTATACTGCAAACTTTGAGGGCAGGAGAAGAGGACCAGGCCTTGCACAACCGACCATGGACAAAATCATCGAGCATCTCAAGATGTATTTCTACTACATCAAGCACTGTCGTTGCCTGGAGCCCAAACTTAGCCACCTTGAGAATAGGCCCCTCCTGGAGGACTATGCCACGTACTTGACAGAAGTCCGTCACCTGAAGGCAGTCACAATCAGTCGTAACATCCATGGCTTGGAGAAAGGTCTGCTGTTCGTCCTGAGAGACACACCGGCCCACGAACGAGACCAGTCAGAGCCCCTCGCTGCCTTGAGAAACATGCGACTTCAGTGCGAAAAGGCGGCCCGCCTTGACAAGGTGAAGGACAGGGAGGGGGTGGGGTGTAAGCCCAAACAGAACCTGATCTACGCAGAAATCTTGGAAGTGTGCAGAGAGCTAAAGTCCTCATTCGAAGAGGAGAGAAACACCCTTCAAAAGGCACGCAAACTACACGATTTGGTGCTGCTGCTGGTGTACCTGCATTTTGTCCCGAGGGCACACGAGGTGCGCACGCTTGTAGTGGAGGAAGACTGCCCAGCTGGTGACATCGTTCCGGTGGGCCCCCCAGAACGGGAGAATGTAATTGCATTTTATGACGACGGCTCGATAGAACTGCTGTTGACCCGATACAAGACAGACAAAACTTATGGCCCTTGTAAAGTCCCAGTGGCATACAGCAGTCCGATTGCATATTACCTCAGGCAGTATGCCGGCAAGTTCCGCCAAAAGTTGCTGCTGGGGAGTGATCATGCTTACTATTTTGTCAACTCCAGGGGCCAAGAATTTGGATCAGCTTCTGCCTTCTCCAAGTACCTTAGTCAAATCATCGAGTCCGGGACCGGGAAGAGGGGTGCTGCCAACAGTATAAGACACGCAATCGCAACAAAGTTCATCGCCGACCCAGAGCTCTGTGCCAACGAGGCATTTCGCAACAGCCTTTCTCGAGTCATGCGTCACTCCCGAGAGACACAGGAGAAATGCTACGTGGATCTCACAAATGCAGCGAGATCAGAGCAAGCACTTGGAGTTCTGTCGCAGTCGGCAGGGAATGAATTGTTTGGTGACTGCATCAATACAGACAAGCCAGGCAAGCCAGGTGACAGCAGCCACCCAACGTCAGACAGCGAAGATGAACATGAACTTCAACCAACTGTTGGAGATTTGGTCGCCTTAGTCGATCCACAGAGTACCAGCCAGGATCCAGTGATCTTCATTGCCAAAGTTATTCGATTCTCCACAGGCAGAGATGAGGCAATCCTGGCCGAGTTCGAAGAGGTAGAAGAAGACTGCTTCAGGTTGAAAATTACCAGCTGTCGGCCCTGGGTAGAATCCGTGAACAGCTTGATATGGCCAATTGACATTGCATACGATGCAGAGAGCAGGGCATACAAGTTGCGAAGTCCCAAGTGTGACATCTACGAATCCGTGGTTTCACCAAGGAAGAAAAGAAAAATGGATCCCACTGAGGACTAGCCAAGTAAAGTAGTGCTACAAGTGAAAAGATTGTTGGAGTTAGTTTTTCTTTTGTTGCAGTTAATTCAAGATTAGGTGTACATGTGACGAAGCAACTCATGCAGTTGCTATGACAATGTCAGTTTATTTCACATTGTGTGAAATCAAAAACCAGGAACTTTGCAAAGTATCAAACTGGCTTACAGCCAAGATGGCCAATAACATTAATCTGAGAATTAATGACAGGTCACTAACACCAATTTCCTGGGATTAAATATAGACCAAGATCTTTCTCGGAGATACCATTTATAGTAAAGATAGTAAAGGCACAATTTTTTACAGACTGGGCTAGCCTCACAGATATTAAGTGTACAGTGAGGAAGCTTAATTATGCAGTTGCTATGACATAATATACAGCAAGGAACACTGCAAGACCAATAATTGTGTTTTTAAATATCATATACAAATCACAAGTAATAAGATTGAAATATGCAATATATGAATTCATGTGAAATAAGGGAGGAATGTAGTGATCATTAAATATCAGTTGCACTAGTCTTGGCTCGTGTCTCATGTCTTAAGCCACGATAGTACGAATTGTCGGGGGCTGAAGAGGAGTAATGTATTGTTGTTGATCGATCGCAGCGCCAGTTTGAGTTGTAGCTGAAGTAAAAGTTCCATTTTACAATACCTGTCATTGGAGAGTGTACTGGAGTCGACTGTTGGAGAGACTTGAGTGGCAAACAGTTGGCATGTAGGGTTCGTGGCGATAGCTTGAGGAGTGTTAACCGCTGTCCGTGATCGCAGACACACACAGAGTGGGCCGGGTGAGAGCTGGGGCGAGTAAAGTTTGGGGCAGATTTGGCGGTTCGTGAGCGTAGTTTAGGGGGGGAAAAACTGTGGGCAGTAAGCCTGGCGTACCAGTGAAGCGTTTGGAGTGGTTTTGGTGAAGGGGGAATGGATGGTTTGGACACATTGAAGTGATGATGATAAGAATGTGTGACGTCACTGTTGAGAAGTTGATATTAAATTGGGAATAAGAATAAGAATAATAAAGCCGGAGGTGTGTTAATGATTGTCCGAGTGGCTGTGTGTAATTTGGGCTATCAATAATGAGCTGAAATGGCGCAAAAGAAGCGAGTTTTGAGAGACGGCCATTTTGACTGCGTGCAGTGACGTCGAGCTATTGTCTCGCCTAAAGGTTTAGGCGAGACAATGGACCGAGCAATAATAGGGGAACTGGAAATGGTGCCGATGGAAAACTGAGTTATTACGCCGCCAGTGTGAACGTGTTTAGCATTAGAAATTACAATATTTCTGGTATAAACAGCACTAAATAAAGCAGCTGTTACTCACTCTTGCAATAAATAAATAAATAACTTTCCAACTGATCTGGTACTTATGTTGTGTCAGTGTAAAAAAATGTAAGGAGAATCGTATAAAACTGGCGGAGAGGACAGTGAGTAGCTTGAAGGTTGTCTCCGAGTGGCCGTGCGTCATTTGGGTTAGCAATAATGAGCTCAATGATGAAGGTAGAAAAACGCAAAGCGAGACGGCCATCACATGCATTCCCGAGGCCCGAGAAATCAGTGCTGGAATATGTCTGGAATGCAGTGACGTCGCGCTATTGTCTCGCCTAAAGGTTTAGGCTGGAACTGGAAAAGCTGAGTTATTACGCCGCCAGTGTGAACGTGTTTAGCATTAGAAATTACAATATTTCTGGTATAAACAGCACTGAATAAAGCAGCTGTTACTCACTCTTGCAATAAATAAATAAATAACTTTCCAACTGATCTGGTACTTATGCTGTGTCAGTGTAAGAAAATGTAAGGAGAATCGTATAAAACTGGCGGAGAGGACAGTGAGTAGCTTGAAGGTTGTCTCCGAGTGGCCGTGCGTCATTTGGGTTAGCAATAATGAGCTCAATGATGAAGGTAGAAAAACGCAAAGCGAGACGGCCATCACATGCATTCCCGAGGCCCGAGAAATCAGTGCTGGAATATGTCTGGAATGCAGTGACGTCGCGCTATTGTCTCGCCTAAAGGTTTAGGCTGGAACTGGAAAAGCTGAGTTATTACGCCGCCAGTGTGAACGTGTTTAGCATTAGAAATTACAATATTTCTGGTATAAACAGCACTAAATAAAGCAGCTGTTACTCACTCTTGCAATAAATAAATAAATAACTTTCCAACTGATCTGGTACTTATGCTGTGTCAGTGTAAGAAAATGTAAGGAGAATCGTATAAAACTGGCGGAGAGGACAGTGAGTAGCTTGAAGGTTGTCTCCGAGTGGCCGTGCGTCATTTGGGTTAGCAATAATGAGCTCAATGATGAAGGTAGAAAAACGCAAAGCGAGACGGCCATCACATGCATTCCCGAGGCCCGAGAAATCAGTGCTGGAATATGTCTGGAATGCAGTGACGTCGCGCTACTGTCTCGCCTAAAGGTTTAGGCGAGACAATGGAGCGAGCAAAAAACTTGGAACTGGAAATTATGCCGATGGAAAACTGAGTTCTTACGCCGCCAATGTCAATTGTGTTTAGCATTACAAGTGATGAGACGATATTTCTATGTTACTATAAAATAGCCATGAATAACAACAGTAAGTAAAACTGTTAGTCACTGCCGCTGCGTTTTATATGACCGGCTTATGTATTGCTGGAAAAAACCTAAATGCTCGTATGCAAATACTGAACTGAAAATGTTTCTGCGACCGGGGGAGTCAGTCAGTTCCCACGCAGTTCACGGTCGGACCCGCGCGGAATATATTATTCAGAAACAACGTTTGATTAAAAGCGACAGTCGTGGGTTTTAATTGCACTGACAGAAAACTATACAGCCAGCTTGAAACTGTTGCCTCGGATTAAGGTAAGTTGAATGTATGACGACGTACCGCTTAAAGACTTGGCATTTGATGAGCATTTTTTTATGCACTTTTGACGTCTGCAGCTAAAAAGTTTTTGTAGTTCGAATTCTTCTTGTTGATTTGTGAGTGGCCGCGAAGAGGATAACTGGTTGAGTTCTGCGGAACTAAGTAGCATGGGGAAGTTAATGCAGTCGGAAAGACTTTCTCGTAACTCGCCTCGACATTGTCTTCTTCAAAGCTGTTAAGCGAAAGATATGCAAGTCAGTAGTCTTTCAGTCCTGAATTCTCTGATTTCTCGCGCGATCCAAAAGATGTAAATCGGTATAATTGCTGGTCGTTCCAACAAAGCTTCCTCGTGCAGGGGGGACTCATACACTAGGACTACTAGTTTTCAAAACGGTGGCGGCGGTTACCGGCCACCGAGTTTTGAATTCACGAATTTTGCCGAGATGCGTATTGAGCGAGCTGAGTAGCGGGTCAGGATTCCCGTTTCATTGTTCGTTTTCTTCGACAGTACATAGTAAGACTGGTCAATTTTCGTAGACTTGTGATGCATCCGGGCAAATTACAGTTCTTGTCTTTATTTCTCCTGTACTTTTTTCTATGACGTTTTTGTTCACGTAAATACAAGAAAAGTGTACGCCCTAAGCTTGCAAGATTTGTACTCTGGAGTTTCTTGTTTACGATTTACGCACGGCATAAAATTTTGCCGATCGGTGCAGTTTTCAATGATCACAAAGTCGTGTAATAAATCTCCTGTTGACCGATGAGATATATATATGTATATACAGTCGAAGCTCCCCGCGCAAGCGACCACCTCGGGAATTCGGGATTGATTGATTGATTGATTGATTGATTGATTGTTGATTAATTGTTGATAGCTATGCCCAGAAGAAAATCAAGTCTCTCTCTAAGCAAGCGCCGGCCAGCTAGGAACAACCCCTTCATACTGGACGAGGCCCCCGATGACGGGAGTGGACCAAAGAGTCAGGAAGAGTCGACTCAAGAACCGTGAGTTCCTTTTCCCGCAAAACCTAACAAACTCGCCTCGTATGTGTGTGTGTGTGTGCGCGTGGCTAAAATTTTGAACCCTCAATATCGTGTCAATGTATACAAATATCGAGTGCACTGTGGGAAGAGTTCAATCGGGAAATTTTCCTAGTAACGTGGAGAAACACGCAGTACTTATCACATTTCGAACTTAAACATCTTTCTGGTGACATGAGTTTGTGCGGTTTTGTGCGCATTTTGGAACCAAGACCTTCCCACGACGCACTCGATATTTGCATGTACTGACATATAATTTGTGCAAACACAGCCGTACATATATACATGGAGTTTTGTCGAAAGTACTCAATCATCATCTTCATTCCTGGCAGGCTCGCCTCTGACGGTGATTGCCTCGTGCTCCCGACGTCGCAGTAAGTACACAACAAGCCGGTCAGACTTTTAACATGCCAGTCATGGATCATTGTTTTGGCTCAAATGGCTAATTTCGTCCTTTGTAGAGAGCTCGAGAGTAGTGGGACGTCCTCCGTGCACCGCCGCCTCGACGCAGAGAGGAGAAGGGAAGAAGAAGAAGAAGACATGCAGCTTGCAGTGGAGGTTGCAACAGCGGCCGCGGAGGCAGTCGCTGTCGAAGTTGCAGCAGCAGCGGAGGCAGTCGCAGCCGATTCGACAAATGCCGCGGCAGATGCTCCTCCCCTAACAACGCCTCCCTACTTTCCAGCGGGCCTTGCAACGAGTCCGGACGAACCGCTCCAGTTCAATTTTGATCTGTTCCTCCTGGACTCGCTGCATCTCCCGCTGGGGCTCTTCGATGCCGATGGCTCTGGGTCCGTCACCTTCGACAGCGTCGACCAGTGCGAGGAATACTGCGAAGGCTTTGTGACCCAGCGGCTGCTGTCCACCGCAGCCGAGCGCGCAGGAGACCACGACGCGACCACCGCGAGCCCCCTGAACAAGGAGGAGATGTTTCACCGGGAAGGCAGCGGACTCCAGCGCTTCCTGGCCACGGGTATCGCCTCCTGCGACGAACACCTGTCTCGAGTCAGGAGAGACCGGTTAGTACTTCTTGTTCGTTTGTTTGTCTGTCTGTTTGTTTGTTTGTTTGTTTGTTTTTTCTTGCCCCAAATCCCAGACATGTTATTTTGCCCCCCCCCCCCCCCCCCCTCACCGAATCTAATGAATGGACTTTAAAAGCTTTATCGGTTCAATCAATTCCGAATTTTATGTCTGATTATATTTAACAATTATTCTACGAGGGCGCGCCGTCTATGAAATGATAAATAACCAACGAGGCGCCGCGCAGAAAAGAGAAATACTCAAAGTCAACTCTTCGATTATTTCGAAAGGAAAGCCATACCTGCGGTGTTTATAGCGCTGGCTGTCGGTACCATCAATTCAATAACAAGCATCTACTCGGCAGACTATGGTGATTGCTCAGTGATCTTCTTCGACTGAACTTGCTTC